>JAWWES010000035.1:13007689-13018954 GCA_035583135.1 Lophotriccus pileatus | reverse complement strand
AGACAACTGTTTGGCAAACAACAGCAGCCTGGGCTCCAGGGAGGACGTTGTTTCCAGTAGCTGCCAGGCTGGAGGCACAGGGAATGACTTGGGACGAAGGTCTAAGCGGCACCATCTGCTTCAGAAGGGCACTTTCTAATTCGGCAGCAGAGGAGGCTCCTGGAGTTAAGTAATTGGGAATAGCAGGCTCCTGGCTGGAAAGCGTGCCAACCCTCCTGGCAAAAAGCTGTTAAATCTCTGTTGCTGGCGTGTGAAAGCGGTTCTGTGTAACAGGGCTCCAAAGGCTGTTTTTAACCCTTGGTGTACGTAAAAAGCACCATAAGGCCCTTTTGATCTCGGAATGGCATGTGGCCAGGTGTCGGGAATAAAGGGGGAAGGTGGGTCCTCATCGAGGTATGTGAGCAGCTCCAAGTCTGATCCTCCAACGCTTCCAACAGCCAGATGTGGGCTGCCAAAAATGCACACAAAATGGTGCCTGTTTTAACAGCTTTAGAGGAAAGTACAGGGTGTGATGAATGATTCACGAGGATCAGTAGAACCAAGGTATTTACTGCCCCTTAAAACCAGGGCCTGCCTGCCAAGGGCTGCATTTGCAAGGTGAGTGATTCCCAAATGCTCTGCTGAGCTTTTGGGACACCCAGTCACACACTTGGCTCTGCTCTTGCTCCAGCCCTTACCCCGCAGTCTGCAAACATGTCCAGCTCAGCAGCCAGGATGAGGAGCCTTTCATTCTCCAGATGAAAGCACGAGCTGTTGGGCATCTCCCAGCGAGCACAGATACAAACAAGTCCACATTTCACACTCCCCCCTCCTGGGGTGGCTTCCTCGGGAGCTTTGGCCTTCATCCTGTTTGTCTGATTCGCGATCAAAAGAGTGTTGCTGCCTACGTGTGTCTCGAAGCAGTTTCTTCCATCGTCTCTCATATAAACGTCCAATTTCTTCATTAAAATAAAATGAGGGCAATGCAATCAAGTAAGATCTGTCTCTGCAGTCGTCGTCTTTTGCTGATAGTGGAGACCAGGGCTGGGCAAAGCTCTTTTAGGACCTTCTTTGGTGTGCAGGGGAAGTGGATGCTGCACAGCCATGTGGGTTTTCCTGCCAGGGGGAAAGTTGGATGTAAGAGCCTGAGCCCCAGCCGCGCTGGAGATGAAACAGTTGGACTGTGAAACATGTATTTTTTTTTTCAAGTTTGATCTGGATTTTTTTTAATCCTCCTCAAATTAAAGGAAAAAGCTCTTGTTTGGCCCAAAACAAAATGATGTTTTCTTTGGCTAGCCAGCCAGAAAATCAGCTCTGTCCCCAGTGTTGGTCCAAGCTCCCTTGCCAGTTGTGCCTCCACAGCGATCCTGCTCCATGCAGCTTTACCACTTCTGGATTAGAGCCTCGTTGCTAAAGAGTTTGCAAGAACAAGAGAGCTCAGTCACTTTCTCTTAAGTTTAGTTCAGCTATTCTGGTTAAATTAAAAAATATTTGTTCATATTTCACCATGGATGTTTTTCCATATTCTGCCCTTTTTAAGCAGTTTAATCACCTAAACTGCCTTAACTTTATTTTGTGAGGTTTTGCAAAACATTTTACATATATATATATTTACTTTTATGCCTGGTGAAGCACAGTTTTTGATGCTGCAAGGTTTCTGTCACCTACAGAACTAAAAGCCCTTTATATGAAGGAGGCTTTTGGTCAGGAAACGGATGAACTTGATGTACTTTAAGCAATACATTTTCACCTCTGCAGTCTCCTGTGGGATATAACCAGTGAGCCTGGTAGCTGTCACTTGAGTTCTGGGTGAACTAGGATTTATGGATTCATTTTGTATCTATTTTCTTGTGCCTTGTCCCTTGGCTCCAATTATTTATGGACATACTCTGCTCTTCAGCAGCGGACAGACCTGCAGACCTCTGTACCTTACTGCCAGCCCCTCAGCTGAGAACCTGCAACTTAATGGGGGAAGAGATGGGAATTTTTCCAGTTCCTGATGCTGTTAGTGGTGTGCTGGGTCTGTTCTTCCTTTAATGTTTGTTACCCTCCTCAGGAAACGTGTCGGAAGTGCCAGGGGCTGTGGAAGGAGCACATGAACCTCACCTGTGAGCAGCTGGCTGAGAAGGATGACATCAAATACAGGACATCCATGTAAGTGAACTCCACAACTGGGGAAAAATGAGGGTGTGGGTGAACTGGCACTCAGGGTACTCTGGGCAATGGTGTGGAGGCAGTGGGACCCCCCTCTGCCCTTGGGACCCTCAATTTCTGCTGCCTGTCACTGCCTTCACCAGAGAGGTCCTGGAGGTATCAGAGCTGAGGGGTCAGACAGCTCCCAGGATGGGATTTCTGTCTGTGAAAGATACTTGGCAGCAGATCCAGCTGGTAATTTGAGAATGTGGGAAAGTTGTCACCAGCCCAGCCTGCTCCTCTGGCTGCCCCGGTGTCTCCAGGCTGGCACCTGGTCCTGCTGGAGGTGAGAAACCCCCATTAGCATTGCTGGGGGGAGAAGGGAGGTGCTGCACAGAGGCAAAGAAGTGGATTGAGTCACAGTAAGTCCTTAGTACCCTTTTGAAAATCTGGAGTGGAGACCTGCACTGTTTGCTCAGCTGCTGCTTTGTGGGAGAGGATGTGTTTTCTTACAGAAGCTTGTCCCTGTTCCTAACCAGTTTGTAGGAACTGTTACAGAAGGGAGTCACATTTTGAAATGGGCAGGTGTAAATCCCCAGTGCTTTCCTGAAATCTTTTGCAGTTTAATTTCTCTTGTTGCCACAGTAAATGACAAAATCCTCTGCCTTTAGGAAATAAGGGAAGGTTCATCCATGGAGTTACACATCTGATGCAGCCAAGTGGGACTTGCCCATATTGCCTAATCCTTTCCTCTGATTTAGTGTGTCTGGCCTGAGTTGAGGTTTTGAATGGGACTTGAATGACTGTTGCTTGCTCATCCCTCAGTCCCTAATTCAGAACAAAATCTTTACAGCTTTGATAGCACTTCTTTCCTCTGCCACTCCTTCCCCTGCAAGAAAGAAGGGTGAGAGGGAGGAGAAACGAGTTGACATGTCCCTAATAAGGGAAAAAAAAAACCAATTTCAAAACCTTTAGCAGAATGTTGCTGTGCATAGATGAGTCTACTGTCTGATACAATAAAAACTTCCTTTTGGAGCCCTGCATAAGGAAAGGGAAGCACAGCTGGAGTTCAGGCCAAACTTCCTGCCTTTCTCAAAGTCTCCAAAAAAAAAAATCTGCATCCACAGCATCCTGTTGAATAGAGGTGGGAAGAGCAGCTGCAGTTTGGAGGACAGTCAGTCTCAAGTTGGGTTTTTTGTCTCTATTCTTAGCACATCTCCAAATGCCCGGGTACAGGTCATGCTGGGTGTAACCACGTGGGAGCCTCGGGTGGCTGCAAGGCAGAGAAGTTCCCACCTCACCACCCCCTGCTCCTCTGGTTGTGCTGCTAGAGCAGTTTGTGGGGCTGTGATCCTCAAAAATACCCCCCCTGCCATCTCCCAAACGTGTGTTGACTTTGCAGGTCTGCTGAAGTAGCTGGATGGAGATGCCTGGCTGAGGATGATCCTTCCCCACTGCCAGGCCAGCACAGAACTGTGCTTCCCTCCATGAAAACACGCTGCCTTTGCTCTTCTGTCATCAAATTTCACTTCTAGGTTGTGAATTAAAGTGTAACGTGATCTCCAGCGGTTAGGAAATTGGCCCTTGGGATGATAATTTATATTCTTAAGTCTTTTAATTAAGTGACCGAGGCTTTCTTCCATTTCTGTGCCAAAATAGTATCGCTGCGAGCTGAGCCTGTGCTGGAGCGCGTGTCACTGCCAGGGTGTCCCTCGGGAACAGGGGCTGTGCTTTGTCCTGGATTCCCACATGTGCTCTGTTTAGAGTAAACCCATCCCTTAAACCTAAAAACAGCAATTTTCCAATTTTCTGGAAAGTCTTAGGAGAATTTTAGGAGAAGAGGGAAAGCCGAGACTCTGTGGGGAAAGATGTGACTATTTTTCACTTCCTGATTTAAATTTAACAAAAAAACAAATAAATCTGGAGCGTAGCAGCCAGGCTTGGAAAGGAATATATGGTCGTGGCAACTTGTAGCCAGAGCAACATAAAACTAGCTGGAGGTGATAGCCAAGGGTTTGCTTTTCCTGAACTTTATCTCCCTGGCTGTATTTCTCTGCATCCACGTGCCCTTTGGCCCTTGAACTTGCCGCTCAAATTCCTCCCAAGCCAGAGCCTGGTGCTTTGGCTCTCATGGAAACCAGGGTCAGGGCTGCAGCATGCAGCCAGGGATTGACTTTTTTTTTCACTTATTTTGTTCTTGAGTTGTCATGGGCTGGCTCCAAGTGCAGCTGAGCCCGGACCTCTTTGGAACAGCGGTGGACTGTGGGGATGGTGGAGGGGGAAGAGGAGGGGGTTAAAGCATCCACTGGCACAGTGTAACAGTAGTTGTACCTCAGGCTGGCGAGTCAAACACCCCTTTGGTAACTCTTCTCCCTCCTCCTGCAGAGAAGAGAAGATGACAGCTGCCCGGATTAGGAAATGCCACAAGTGTGGGACCGGCCTGATTAAGTCCGAGGGCTGCAACCGCATGTCGTGCCGCTGCGGCGCCCAGATGTGCTACCTCTGCCGGGCTGCCATCAACGGCTACGACCACTTCTGCCAGCACCCCCGCTCCCCCGGGGCGCCCTGCCAGGACTGTGCCAAGTGCTCTCTCTGGACAGATCCCACAGTGAGTAACAAAGGGCTTTTGTCAATGATTCTCACCCCAATTTCAATCACCGCTCCGCACCGGCAGGTTGAAATACGCGCCTTCCGACAGAGGAGAACGGTTGGGTTTAGGCAGCACGATTTTTTTTCCCTTCCCAAGTGCAGCTAAAAACCACACTGGGATCCTGCATCAGCACAGGGTCACATCTGACCACAGCTTGGAAGGGGCTTTGTCACTTTAGGGAGGGAAAACAGCTCTTGTGAGGCGAGGGCTTTGGCTGGAAGTGCTCTGAGCACTGTTCGGGGGAGCGAGGCTTGTGGAAAGAGCTGGTGGGGAGCTGCTGGCTCCAGGCTTGGTAGCTGGCATTGGGATTATTGGGATTCATTCCTAGTTTTGCAGCTGAGATGGTTGTTGGCATGGCTTGGCATCTGGAGGGAAAGGGAATTGTGTTTTTGGTGCCCAGATCATCTGACTGCTGGTTCTGAGTCCTGTCACAGAGATGGACCTGTTGGAAAGCTGTCTGGGAGCAGGAGTTGTAGCTGGGTCCGCTCTCAGGACTGTTGTCAACAGCTGCAAAGAGAGAGCTGTGAGGGAAGCTGTAGTAACTTAATACAGCTCATAGCTGTGACAGGCATGGGAAAACATGCTGCAGCATCTCTGTAAATAGAGGTCTTCAGTACCAGAAATCTAGAAGGAATGTTGGTAGGAGCAGGAGTTGAATTTCCTGATTTCAGCAAAGCTGTAGATCAACAATGTGGATCTGCCTTCCCAGGCCTTGTCTGAGTTTCCTTTTTCCCAGTGTGTCTTTGTCTTGGGCCTCTGTAGCTTTCCAGGCTGCTCCCAGCCCCCCTCTCTGCAGGGGATGTGCACAGTCCTGTGCCCTCACAGAGCCAAGGAAAAGCCACTCTAAATCCCTCCCTTTTTCCTGCAGGCTCTCGGGGATCTCCCAGCATGTCTCAACCAGCGTAAACTTCCTAGTCCTCTGCTTGCCTGCTTTTATTCCCTGCATTATCCTGTCAATGTGAGCTGTTAAACCAACACAGACACCTCCTTCCAGGCACCCCTGTAGCGTTTCCAACACCTGGTTACGTGTTTCTGGGATTCCTGTCCCGCTGCTCCCCGTTTCCCACCAGGATGCGAATCCAGGGTTCGCCAGCGCTGTCATCCGTTGTTCCCGTCAGGCTGCTGATTGTGCTGGGTGATGGCGTTTGTTCAGAGCCAGAGAAAACATGAGGCCCCTCAAAAAGCTCGTACTGTACTTTCAAATAAATAAATAAATAAGCAGCACAAAGAGGCCACTGTCACCAGGCCCTTTCCAGCTCTCTAATTAACCAGTGTTGTGGCAAAGAAAAATTTCCCGCTGTCAGCACAGAGCTGGCACTGCCTGCCCTTGTTTTTTTTTTATTATTATTATTTTTTGGATGACAGAGCGCTGGTGGGCTGGAGAGGTGAAGTTGGGTGACTGTCCTTGCTGCAGTGCAAAACTCAATTGTTGGGCTTGAAGCTGAAACGATGGTGGGTACCTGTGTGTATTTTCCTCCTTCATAAGGGGCTTAGTGAAACCATCCCAGCCCCTCGTGGGTGATCTGTGCTCTCATAGGGGACATGAAAACAGGAGTTATCCTGGTGGGTGTGAAGAGGGGAAAGGAATTAGAGGATTTGAAAGAGCAAAAGACCGTTGCATCAGCAGTGTCCTGTTCATTTTGAGGGACCTTTGACGGATCTGGTTTGGGTCTCACTCCCTATTATTTACAGCAAAATTCAGATTTCTTTAAAATAGGGAACCTTTGTTCTTCTCTAAATGTTTAATGTTTTTGGAGCCTGAAATGATTCTTGTGAAAGTATAAGTAAAACCTATTCATTAGCTTGGGTTAAAAACAAATTAAAGACAGTCCTCCAGGAACGGCAGCATCTGTTAGTCTTTGTCTCAAGTGATCTTGAGAGAGTAAAGCAGAGGCTTCAACATTTCCCATAATTAAAGGTTAGTTAAAATCTTGTCCCTACGCTGTAATCAGGCTGGAGTCTGATTGAAGAGTATCGGTGCAATATTTGCTGGCTCTGGGACAAGCTGCAGTCGGGCTGTGGGCAGCAGGAATTGTTTAATCCCTGCATTTCTTCTGGAGCTAATTGGTGCCCTGTGTCCCTGTAGGAGGTGAACATGTTCCAGGAGCTCTTCCCGGGAAGCTGCTTGGTCAAAACTCCTCGTGTGTCTGTCCTGCAGCTCATGTGGGCTCTGGCTCAGCTCTCTGGGAGCTGCAGGAGGGGCTGATGCAATATTGCCAGAGACAAAGCTTGGGAAGGAGCACTGGGAATAAAGCAACTAGAGAGCATCCAGAGGAGAGCTATGAAGATGGGGAAAGGTCTAGAGGGGCCATACAAGGAGCAGGTGAGGTCACTGGGTCTGTTCAGCTGGAGAAGAGGAGGCTGAGGTTAGAGCTCATCAGGGTCTGCAGCTTCTTCACAAGGAGCAGCTCCAGTCTCTGCTCTCTGGTGACCTAAGGGAACAGCATGAAGCTGTGTCAGGGAGGGTTAGGTTGGATCTCAGGGAAAGGTTCTTCCCCCAGAGAGTGGTGGGGCACTGGAACGAGCTTCCCAGGGCAGTGGGCACAGCACAAGGCTGTCAAAGCTCAAGGACTGTTTGGACAACGCTCTCAGGGACAGGGTCGGATTGTTGGGGTGTCCTGGGCAGAGCCAGGAGTTGGACTGGATGATCCTTGTGGGTCCCGTCCAGCTCAGGATGTTCTATGGTTCTGTAAATTGTCTCTGGGACAGGGGGGCTGTGTTTGCCCTGATTTCTGAATATCTGTAGCAAACCTGAGTTTGCTGTGTGCATTTTATCCAGCTTTCACAAATCCCATGGTGCACTCTGATTAATGCATTCTGACTGTTTCTGGTAAACCAGGTTCTGCTCTCTTATGGATCATCTTGAATTTAATGCTCATCTCTGGGCTATCAGTAATGTTGCACAGCGGCTTTTTTTTTTTTTGGCTTCAAAGTTTAAGATGTTTTGGGTAAACTCTTAAAACCCTCCCAAAGGCCCATCGCTGAAGTTCAAAGCAGGAGTCTAATCATCATGAGGTGTTGGCAATTATCCCTCCTTCTGGTGTTATGAAAAGATGATGTTGAGCGAAGACTGTGTAAAACTTCAAATGCATTAAGGAAATGCATGAAGTGCGCAGCGCTGCTTTCGGGATTCGGAGCTCCCCTGAATTTAGGATGTGGGGTTTGTGGTGTTTTTGGGGTTTTTTTTTTTGGTTTTTAGCTGCTATAAAACGCCCCAATCATAAGCACACGGTTAGTCCAGGGAATTCACGGAAAGCCATCGGCGTGGAATGCCGGTTGCTAAAATAACTCTGCGTTTCTCAAACGCTTCGTCCCCATCCCGGCCCCCCTTTTCCTGCAGCGCTGCGGATGCCCTGCTCCAGTTACAACACAGCCTGCTTTTATCCCTGCTTCCTGCTGCATGGAGGAACACGCCGGAGACAGCCGATGCCTGTTCTTGCTCAGGCTCTCCGCAGCTGATCTGGGAATGATTTGAAACAAAACCCCTCAGTCCTTTGGAAGCCTCTGTCGCGAAAAATCGTTTCGGGTTTATTAGTAACGGCTGCGGCCACACGTACGTGGAAAAAGAAAGCAGCAGGGGGGGCAGAAAGGGGGAGGCAGCGGTGGTGGAGCACTTTCTAAAGTAGGGGAGGGGTTGCACAGCCCAGAAATAGTCACCAGGTCTCTTGTTTTCCCTCCTTTCAGGAGGCAGCAGCCGCTTTCCTGTGACACTTAATAATTAAAGATAACGAGAAGCACGGGAGATAAAAACAGAGCTTTCAAAAGCTCCCTGGCTGGCACTTTTGTTCTGGGCAGAGGAGGTTTTATTTGGGGGGAGGTTGTCTCTGTGTGACTTGCCGAGCTTTTATCTCCTTTGCTGCTGTATTTTTCTCATTCCCAAGGGCAGCTTGTTTCTCCTTGGGCTCTTTCTGCGTGTGGCAGGACCCTGTGTGGATGCTGGATGAGGCTCCCCGGCACCAGCATTGTTGTAACAGGCCTCCCTGCCATGAAAAGGTGTCTCTCTTAGCAACCCAGCCCGGCTCCTCAGCTAATCCATCCACAGACCGAGCCATCCGTTCTGCTGTGATTGGCTCCGTGCTCCCGCATTCCCTGGATTCAATGGGAGAGGGCTGAAAGGAGAAGCCTCCTTCCTCCATACCGAGAGCCTTTCCCAGGTGTGGGATCCGAGGGCAGGCTCTCACACTGACCAGGGATGAGTGTTTATTTTGCTTGGCTCCGGGACTGCACGGAACATCCTGCCGGCGGCTCCAGGGCAAAGCTCACTCCTGTTTTGTCACTTGAAAACGCAGCTGCTGTTAAATAAGCACGTTTGTTTTCTGCAGTGTTTGCAGATAAAAAGGGTGAATACATCTGAGAGACCCTTTGCATTTTCCTCTTGGCCACCTCCCTTCTCCCGAGATGCAGCGGAGCGTGGGGAAGGGCTGTGCTGAGCTTTGCCTGCATTTCTGCCCTCACGGAAGAGCCAAGTTACGTCCTTGCTCCAAAAACACAAGGGCTGGCCAGTGCTGAGACCCCCTCAGGCTTTGGGGGGTTGCTTTTTTCTTTCTCTTCTTTATTTCTTTTCTTTTTTTTTCCTTGCTGTAGGCAGAGCAGCTGACAGGAAGATGACTGGTAACTTGACAAGATAAATCCCCTCAGTCCACACAGCTGTGAACAGGCTATTAAAATTATAATCCAATCCTTTATTAAGGGGCGTGAACCCGCTCAGGAGAAGGGACACAAGGAGCCTTTGGAATCGTTCTGCAGCCTCCACCCCATGTGATGTTAAATGGCTTCTCACCACAAAACCAGCCATAAGTGTGCTAATGAAATCTCAATTTTTGCTGTGGGTGCTTCACCCCTCGATGAATCTGTCATCTCTCTCTAATTACCGTGGACGCAGAAAACAACCTCTGCTTCCAAAGAATTAGAGGTGTTTTGTAAAATTCACTAAAATAGCACTGGGACTTGTTTTTTAAATTCTAACCTGCACAGTATGTGTTAAGCAGAACTTGTGGCATCAGCTTTCTTTCAGGAACACCCTAAAATTATCTTGCTGTTTACATATCATCAATTCCTTTGTTCCATCTGGGATGTGGATCTTTCCTAAATACTGCAATTATTGAACTGTGCTGGGTATTCATCACTGGCCAAATTTAATGTCAGCTTCTTAAGTAGGAAGGTGCATCTTGTGCAGTGTATTTTTATTCTTTTGATATTAATGGATACCAGCTTTTCAGAAAAAAAAAAATATGCATTCCAGGCCAAGGCTTGGTATGTGGGATTAAAGCATAAGCACTTCTTAACCTTCCAATGGGAAAACACACTTTTATCAGCAGAGAAGCAACAGAGCTGGTAAGTTCCGTTCTTGGGGATGTGGTTTGTTGTGCCTCTGCTGCAATTTGCAGAATTAGTCAGGAGCTCGTCATCCCGACCCAGGTCTGTTCCTGGCAGGTTTTTTGCACCCAGGGCGTGCTGTGAGCTGAAACCCAAGAGGGGTTGAGTGGGGACCTCTGGCTGCTGCTTTTGGGGGGCTGTGTTTCATGTTGTCCTTGGGCATTAGGAGTCACTTTGGAGGCCTGGCAGATGGGGTTTGCTGTTCCGTGTTTCCCGTGGCGCTCTGGGAGCCGCGGTAATTGAAGCAGCGTCACCCTGGTGAGGGTGCAGGTGGCTCCCGGCCCTGGGGCAGATGGATGTGTCCCAGCCCCATTAGGAAGGAGGTCAGCTGCAGTTTAAACTGGGAAGGTCGAGCAGCCTTTGCTGCAGGAGGATCTTGCAAAGCTGTGCTGTTGGTGTGTCCGATTGTCCAGGTTTGTTCAGGGCTGACAGGAACGGCAGATCACGGGTGGTGGTGTCCCTGGAAAACACCACTTCAGAGGGTTAATCGTAGATTTTTGTTGGAAGGGACCTTGAAAAGATCATCTCCGACCCCCTGCCATGGGCAGGGACACCTTCCACTAGCCTAGGTTGTTCCAAGTGCCATCCAGCCTGGCCTTGGACACTTCCAGGGATGGGGCAGCCACAGCTTCTCTGGGCAACCTGTGCCAGGGCCTCCCTCATGGGGAAGAATTTCTTCCATAATCACAGACTTAGACTAAAGTAAAAGCTTTTTATTTTTAAGTTAAAAGACACTTCTGCCCATTTTTAGGCTTTAAGGTGAGGTTTGTACCTTTGTGTGAGGAAAGGAGATAGGGTGATCTTGCTCAGCTGAGCTTAAAATATATTTCCTGTCTTATAACTGAAAGAAAGAAAACAAACCACCTTTAAGTGCATCTTTTCCAGTAAACAGCAATAAAATGGGAGTGGTTGTTATCTCCATTTTCAACAGCATTCAAAAAGATATTCTGAGAATTAAAAAAAAAATGAAATCTTAAAGCTTTGGGGCCACACTTTGAGGGCACTGCTGGGGCAGCAAAGGAGCAGGGGGTGTTTGGTTGCCTGTGGAAAATGCCCAGGTGGTTTTCCAGCCAGGGAACATCACAATCTGATACTTGGGGGGTAGTTAGACATTCCCTATAGGCTCA
>JAWWES010000035.1:12969119-13007589 GCA_035583135.1 Lophotriccus pileatus | reverse complement strand
ATGCCCAGGTGGTTTTCCAGCCAGGGAACATCACAATCTGATACTTGGGGGGTAGTTAGACATTCCCTATAGGCTCAGAAGAGCCATTCCTCAGCAGTTTTTATGGAGATAGATAGGCTGTAATTAACAGTCCATGGAAGCAGCCTGCTTGGAAAAGAAAAAGGCATGCCCTGGAAAGTCTTAATTTTACCCATTGACTCACAGGATAATAAAAGGGAGGGAAGTATTGAGTTTTTTGCTTTCTGCACATTAAGATAACTGCAGTCTCCCGGGGAAACCTTATCTGGTGGTGGAGGAGGGGACTTTTCCCCAAGCTTCCAGGCATTGCTGCTGGACATGTGCAGGGCTGCGAGATGGGAACTGGAAGCTTAAAATAATATCAATGTAGCTGCACACATGAAGCATATTTTTGAATTTAGTTCCAGAGCACTCTTCAAAATACAGGATATTTTCTGTGTTAAGAGTGTTCAGGAAGAAATTTATGTGTTTTGGCAGTACTGAAATTAGGATGAATCAAACAAAGCAGAGTCTTGTGCCTGGTGGGGTGCTTAGGGCTTGGGGTTTTCCTCCTGCTCCCCTTGCAGGAGAGTTGCTGGAACAAACCAAACACTCCTTTGGGTGCAGAGTACCTGATGTCATGTGTCATCCAACAGCTCCTGTTCTCAGCCTCCCTTCCCCAGTAACCAACACCAAGGGTCCAAACCCCTTCCAGGGGGTCTGGCTGCTCTCTGGAAGCGCCAGGTAGGGTTTCATCCTGAGGGACACGAAGCAGCAGCCCTTCAGCCCTGCAGGGACCGGCAGGACCTCGCTGCCATCGCTGCACATATGGCAGTGCCTGGCACTGGGAGGCAGTTCTGGGGGCTCTGTGACCCTCTGTGCTTTTCCTGCGGTGCAGAAACTCACCCGAGGCCTCACCGCGCCGTTTGATCTCCGCGACGCTCCTTCACGTTGAGAGAACAGCAGCTGATGAGAGGCAGAAGGACAATTTCAGTTTCTGGCTTGTCCTTGTGTTCTCAGCAGCAGCTCTGAATATTCTTGCTATAACCTCCAGACAGACATTAAAGAAACATATTGCGATTTATGCCCTTCTCAGAGTTACAGATAAGATCTAAATGGCACCATTTAGCTACTAGAGGCAGGATTTAAGTTGTGTTAATTCCAGCTGTTGGGCCAAAAACTCTACAAGTGCTAGTGTAATGTAAATATTTAATAGACTATTGCCATTTAAAAGATTAACAGCTCTTCAGAGGGGCGGAACTGGGTTGCAGTTCTCTGGTTTCCATCAAGTCAATGAATTTTAGTGCTGATCTCGCTGGAAAGCTGATCCAAGGCTCTTGGTCATACTCCATAGAGTGCAGGTTATTTGTGCTGCAGTTCCCCCATCACAGCCTTGCTTTTGGCTAGACCTGGGCCAGCCCCAAACGAGGGCAATTCAGCCAAATCCACCCTTTTCTGTTTTCCCTGTGCTGAAAAGAAAAACAGCATTGAGAGGATGGAAGGCTGATGCATCAGGAATTATCTCACTGACTTTGGGTATTCGTCTGGTTTCCAGGAAGACGATGAGAAGATAATCCAGGAGATTCAGAAGGAGGCTGAAGAGGAGCAAAGGAAGAAGAATGGAGGTAAGTCCCAGTCTGTGGCTGTGCTTTGGGATCAGACTGAGGATAATGGGACAGCACAGGGTTCTCAACTGCTGACAAGTCTCTGCACCTTCACTGGTTTCTGTTCCTCCCAGGATCCCATCTAGCTTGGAAGTGCTGTTGCCTGCAGACTTTTGCTGGGACTGTGGGCAGACACAAGGCTTGTGTCCTGCTCTCATGTGGCACCAGGTGTCGTGGGTGCACAGACCTGTCCCCTCTCCACTTGGCAAAGCAGCTGAAGGGCAGCAAAGCCTCTGTGCTGTGGAGGGGTGGGAAAGGGGAGAAGGCATCCCGGGAGAAGGGGATGTTCCCCCTTTGTGGGGTGGCACTGATAAAGGAGCCAGCCTGGAAAGCTCATGCTGTGCTCTGTGGCACCTGGAGCAAGAGAAGGGTAAGCAGGGATGCTGTGGGGAGCAGCAGGCTCTGGAATGTGCTGGGGGTGGAAGAGGCCGATGGCAGATGTCAGTCCTTGGAGCCTGGGGAGTTTGCTCTGTGGCGTGACTGGTGCTTTGCTCTCCTCCCCCTGCAGAGAACAGCTTCAAGCGGATCGGCCCTCCGGTGGAAAAGCCCGTGGAGAAGATCCAGAGAATTGAAGTAATCCCTAGACCTGTTCCTCAGAACTTCCATCAGCCCCGGATGCCGCCGTACCCCTTCGTGCACCCGCCCTTCCCGCTCCCCCCGGTCCGGCCCATGTACAACAACATCCCCCTCAACATCGGGCCCATCCCCGCTCCCTACGTGCCCCCCCTGCCCAACATGAGGGTGAACTTTGACTTTCCCCAGATCAACGTGCAGCTGGAGCCCAACTTGCCTATGCACTTTGGCCCTCAGCCCCGGCACCGGTTCTGACTCGGAGAGTCACTGCAGGGCAAAGCCACCCCCGTCACATCACCCCCTTCCCGCTCCAGCCCCTCTGGGTTTAACCAGCAGCCAGGGGACTCTGTCCCTGCACTGCACCTTCTCCTGGGCCTCTCCAGGCCTTTGCAATCCGACATTTCAACCTGTGCCGCAACAGGGCTCGGTGCTGCATTTCCAAGGGGTGGAATTCCACCCTGTGTTGGGCATCCAGATGTTTTGTTTTGACAAAGCCTGTTCAGGCAGCTGGTGGGAGGGAAGGTGAGACTTTGTGGGGCACAGGGATACAGCCGTTCCTCGGGGACTTCCCAAAAATCCTACCTTCCTGCTGGGCACAGCAGCTGCTGCACAGTCATGTGAGTCTTGGGAGAAGGGTGGAGAGAATTGGCATCTGAGTAAGACTTCCAGGAACAAGGTAGCAGGAGGTGGCTGCCCCGGCCTTCTGCCTGCAGAGAGGCACAGGGTTGGGGTTCCCATGTTCTCCTGTGTCCCTGCACCCTGCTGGCACCTCCCAGCAGAAATAAACCGTTCAAAACCAAGTCAATCTTGCATTTTTAGCATTCCTCACTCTGCAGGTGGAGTGAGGGGCTGCAGCAACCATCCCATTGCTGAGATCTCAGTGGGAAGCCCAGAGCCGTGTTCTGTTTGGGAGGTGTTAGCAAGTGGCAGATTTGACACTCAAATCCTTGGCTGGACTGAACTTTTCCCCTTTGAGGGGCTCAGTCTTTTGCCCCAGAGGTGGGGGTGCTTCCAAAATGTTGCCTTTGCTTTGCTGTTCTCCTCTGGCATCCAAACCTCCTCCAGCTTCTGGCTGCAGTGCTCAGGCAGCTGCTGGAACCACCTGGAGCTGAGGCTGTGCCCTCTATTACAAAAACTGCCTGGGAAACACCCGGATAGATGTGTAGGCAGTGCTCTGTGCTGTAGCAGGAAAATTGGGAATGACTCCCATAGCTGTGCATGCAGACAGGGTGGGCTGGGAGCCTGAACCCCCACAGCCCAACAGGCAACTGTAGCCTCGTGCTGCAGGAAGCTGGCTGCTTCCATGGCACTAAATAGCTACTGAAAATGTGTGTGTCAGCTTAATTGGCTTTGGAAAAGCGTGTTAAAAGTTAAACCTGAGTATTGCTGGGCTTAGGAAGTGAGGGAAAAGCAAAACTTCCTTGTGAGAAGCGGGGGGTGCAGTGCTGGGCTGTGGGGGGAGGGTGACACACAGAGCCTTTTCCCCACAGCCCTTGGCTGTGCTGTCTGATACAGGCCCCTTCTAGAAAAGAAAATGGTTGGAGTGGGAAAAAAAAAAAGCCTCTTTCCGGGCTGCTTCGAGCAGCCCAGTTGTGCTGTTGTTCTCCAGACGGTTTGTTCTGGGCTTCATCCTGTTCTGTCCTGCTGGGAACTCTCTGGGTGCATTTCTCCTCCTGTTTTTCTCCCCCCCACCCTGTATTTGAGCATCCAGGTGTTTTGTGGGTTTAATTGTTTTTTTTTCAGGTAAAATTCCCTGTCTCCACCTCACAGCTCCTGCCCGACCCCCTGCGTGCCGCTCTCCCCCACCCTGGCACCCCTCGGGCGTGCGGGGAGCGCTGGGCGCAGGGTGTCAGTGGGATGCTCCTGGACAGGAGCCTGGGACAGCATCTGGGGACTGTTGTCCCCAGGAAGGTCTCCCAGAGGGGACTTCCATGCCTTTTGGAGCTCAGACAGCAATTTTTCCTCGTTGCCTGTGGGTCAAACATACCCTGGCGGCTGCTCCGCTCGGCTCGTCCGTGCCGTGGTCTCTCTGGCATTAATAACCAGCTGCTATTCCCTTGCTGCTGGAGTTTTTCTTTTTTGAATTAATTTATTTCTGGGGGCTGCAGGAGCTTTATCACTTGCTGCTGGGCTGGGTTTTAGCCAGGTTTAGATGCTGCCTGGCACCGAGTGATTCCTGTGGCGGCCAGGAGCAGGGTGTCCTGCTGGATCTGGGGAGGGAGGGATGTGTCACAGTGGCAGCAGGGGTGAGAAAACAGAGACAGGTCAGAAGAAGCAGGGGGGGCTTCCCTTGTTGGAAGGCAGTCCTGTTTTTTTTAATAGCCGAGGTTCTTTGGGCTCAAGGGTTGGTTGGGGTGAGCCCTCCACGCTCCCTGAGGCGTTGGCCCTTCCCCAGAAGGGTGGGAGGGGAGGCAGCAGTTGGGGCACAGCTCAGCTGCTGAACCAGTGGCTCAAACTGTGAAGGAAATAAGATGGTGACCCAGCAAAAAATCGTGGTCCAGTCCCACCTTTTAGTGTGTGTCTGGGGGGGTGTGGGCTTGGAGAACTGAGCCTTGGCAGAGGGAAGTGCGGAGGTGGAGCGAGGAGGGGTGGAGAAGCGTCAGGCAGAGGTTGGTGACTGATCCATCAGGGTCACTCCTGCCCTGGTTATGGCCCTAGAGGAGCCTGGAGGATGTAGGGGAAGTGAGGACTGTGATTCCCATGTCCCCTGCCAAAACCAAGAGCTTATTTGGGTCCAAGAGAGAAGATAAATCGGTGCCTGGTCTGTGATGTGCAGCTGCGCCGTGCCCGGCTCTGGGCTTCCAGCACTGCTCCTCTCCCCAAGGAAACACCCCTGGCACCAAAACATTTGCAGCCAAAGCTCACGGCTGCTCCTCCCCTCTAACCTGACAGACCTCGAGTTGTGGTTTCTGAATCTCTGTTGATTTATTTCATTAGAAAAAAGCCCCAAAACTCAGTGCACAACCACCAGATCCAGCTGTGACCTGGTCTCTAACTCCTCCATCCCCTTTTCCCTCCTGCCCCACAGTCCTTGGAACCACTTGTTTAAGGGTTTTAAAGGTCAAAAGGCATCAGGGAGGTTGCTGTGCCCAGGCTGATCCCATAACAGGTACTTCTTATGGCTAATTGCAGTGTCCCATTTACTTGCCTTAAAGGTGGAGAGAGAAACTTAGTATTTGCACTTAGCAAAATGTTGTATTAAAAGAAAAAAAAAAAACTGTAAAGATGTGCATGTTCTGCAACTTTGTATAACAATAGCTGAAAAGAAATAGGTGGTTTATTTAAAAAAAAAAAAAAAAGGAAAAAAACACCAAAAAATATTTTTCTTTACATTCTGGTAGTAAACAGTTCTAATATTCTGTGTGTAAAAAGTTCCTGTATTATATTGTAATTTGAATTTTTGTAAATAAATTTGTGCACTCTGGCTTTTACCTCTGTGCTTTTGAAACAGCCAAAACATCGTCCTCCCATCCCGCCTGTGCCAGCCTGGTGCTGGGATAGTGCCAGGGCGTGGGGTCAGATCCCAGCCTGTGCCAGTGAAAACTCCACAGGTCGTGAGGCAAAACCCATTTGACCCTCCTGGAACAGCTTAACATGTTCCACATGCTCCCAGGGAAAAAACTGGAGGGGATAGAAAATGGTTTCCAGTCGCTCCTGTAAATGGAAACCGGGATGGGGAGGAAGGCTGGGAGGGGTTCCCCTCTTGCAGGAGTGTTGGTAGATGTTGATAAATGCAGAATCTGACCTTAAAGGGGGAAAAGAAATGTGTGTTGGCAGCTGGGGGAGAGGAGAAGGGTGAGGGTCCTTCCTGCAGCTCCAGAGCCCCTTCCCTGTGCAGGCACCCACTGCCAGAGCTGGCAAAGCTGCCTCCTCCCCAGGCCGGGTGTCACAGTGAGGGCAGTTGGAGCTGCTCAGCGTTTCCTGCACTGCGCTGATTTCTACCTGTTTATAGTCAGGAATGAACATCCTTCCTTCCTTTGGCCCTTGCAGTGCTCAAACCCCGCTCTGATGGTGGCGGTCTCTCCAGGTGCTGCCCTCCTGCATGTTTGGGGGGAGCTGGGCAGCTTCCCCTTTCCCAAACTTTGCTTTTTCCAAACCAGCTTTACGTTTTGAAAGCCGAGCAGGAGCCCATCAGTGCCCTGCAGGTGCCCTGCAGGCCGTGGTGGTGAAGGGTGGCTGCTCTCAGTGCAGGAGTTGGCCCTTTAAGCTCATGCTGCACCCCCTGTTCACAGCCAGCACTGGGGACTGATTGCTGACCCTCATTAAACCATGCACCCAAAAACAGCATCCCATTGCTCTTCCCTCCTGGCTGGGCCACTGTAGGGAGGTGAAACACCCAAGTCAGGAGGAGAAAAAGCTCCCTGGGGGCATGGCTTTGCTCCTGGTTTTGAGGGCAGGAGAGCTGGTTTTGCAGGTGAGATGGTTTGCTGGTGGTTCCCCCCAACCCATCCATGTGTCATCCACTCCTGGACACTCCCTGTGGGCTCAGTGGCTTCAGGCTGCTCTGGCCATCTCCAGAGGTGACTTTACACCTGCTCCACAGAGATGAGCCCAATTTTTGTCAGGCAATTTGGTCCCCAAAGGCTCCACCACCCCAAATCTCCATGGGCTTTCTCATTTAAAGGCTGCTGCAGCCCTGACAGACCACACACCAGTTTGAATCCGAATGCAGGTTTTATTTTTTAATTCATCTTTCTCCATTTGAAGCTATTTTTTTTTTAAGTTATACAAATGGCACTTACAAAAAAATAATAATAATTAAAAAAAAAAAAATGGACAAACCCAAAACTTAAATTTTCAGAGTGAGATGTTTTCAGAGAGTCACGACACCCGATAAGAGGAAACAGGAGAGATGCTGACCTAGTGTCACACGGGAGAAGCCGGAGCGGGAATTACATGGTTCGAACTGCAACAGGGACGGGGAGGAGGCAACACGGGGTGGGGGTGAAGGCCAGCGAAAGTGTGTGTCAAGTCACAGGGTCACACAGGGCTTCATCAAGACACTTGGTCCTTCGAGGGGCAGCGTGGTGCCCGGGGCGGGGGGCACGTGGTGCCAGGGGGGCACGGGCAGCCCCTGGATGTGAGCGCAGAGCCGAGGTAGAGTCCCAGCCGGGATCCCCTGCGCCGGCGAGGGATCCCAGCCCGGAGTTGTGCCCCTGGCAGGGGACAGTCGCTCGCTCTCCCAGCTGAGTTTAGCACCAAGCTCCTACGGAGGGAGTCCCTCCTCATGGCTTTAAGGCTGACGAGCCCCTGCCTGGCCTCTGGCAGAGGGACTGGCCCTGGTTTGGCACGGCAGCAACGCCGCGAGCACCCTTGGCGTGGGCTGGGACCAGCGCTCCCCCCCTTGGAGGGGGCCCACGCAGGAAAAGGCTCCTCGGTGTGTTTGCAGGGAGCAAATACCAGCCCTGGGAAGGCCCCAAAGGATAAAGTGCCTTTCAACACCCTAAAGAACACGCAGCATCACCCGTCACAGACAGCGTTAAACTCTAATGCAGACCTAGTACAGACAACAGCTGGTCACACAGTGCCATGGAGAGCATATATAAATAGAGACTAACAAAAATACTGTTTTGGTCTTTTTTTCTCTTTTTTCTTTTCCAGTAGGGTTGCTATTCATGAGAGCCCAGCCCAGGTGCCCCGGGGGTGGCGGGACCAGGAGCTGCCCCCTCAGGGGGAGCAGGCGCTTCCTAATTCAGCATTAGGTGTGCAGTGATTCGCTTCACTGTTCCAGTATTTTACGAGAGAGGAAAAAAAAAAAAAACACAACAACAAAGGTACTGAGCAAGTATCACTGTGCAAAGTTTGCTAAGGAACTTTTCTATTCTGTAAACCAAAATCTGCACTTTATGCTTCCAGCCACTGCCCCGGGGAGGTCGAGTGGGCCAGCCGGGCTCCTGCCGGGACTGAGGCCCCACAGGAGGTGGGCTGGATGAAGCCCCCACCCCGGCACGGGCTGGCTCTGTGTCCCCCCACGCCCTCCCCTCCAGGCACAGCAGCAGGACCAGCCTCAGGGCAGGCACCTGCCCAGCTGGACCCACCATCAGGGTCTGGGGTGCTCCTCCACAGCCAGAAGCATGAGGAGGGGCAGAGGGACACGAGGAGCGCAGGGCTCTGTGAGATGAAAGGCTGAGGCTTTCCAGATGGGATCACCCTAAAGAATCATTTCCAGGTGTGTGGGGAGGGGAGGGGGCAGCTTGCTGGCCCTTCTGCAGGGATGTGTGCCAGCACACACCAGCCCCGTCCCCAGGGATGCTGTGATATGTAAGGTCACCTCCTACGGCTCAGCTGGGGATGGACCTGCCCCGAAAGCCAGGAGGGGAGAGAAGCTGCCGGGGGAGCCGGGAGGAGCTGGCTGAGCCCAGCACCATCACTCTGCCCCTGGATGGAGCAGGGCAGGATGGGATGGATGCTCCAGGGGACACTGGCAGCACAGACTGAGGCGGTGCCAGCGCTGATATGGCAGAAGTGAGCTCAGAGGTGATCTTATTCCCTTTTTCAGTCGAGGAGAGGATAATCAACTACCTAAAGTGATGCTCGGGGCTGGGAGGGGGATACACTGGTTTCCAAGCCCAGCAAACCTGGAGGGAAACAGGGATGGGGGGATAGAGACAGACCCTTCTACAAAGCTATAGGCAGGCTGCCCCACCACTTTTCCAGTTCTTACAGGGATTTACGGACACCCACCTCCCACATAACGCACCAACTCTACAGCAGGAGGGAAGGGCAAGCCAGTCTGAAAATCCTGTTACAGAGAGGAGAAATAGAACCCAAAGGAAAAGAGGACAGAGGAAGGGAAGGAGAAGTTGGCAGCGGGAGGTACCCTAAAGTGCATTAGTATTCCCAGAGGGTGGAGGCGTCGATGGTGTCGGCCGATGCCTTGAGGACCCCGGCGTGGTCCCCCTTCAGGTATTTGCCGTTGATTTTGATGGCAACTTTGTTATAGTCGCAGAACTCAAAAAAGAAGTCCACGGGGGTGTCGCTGCTGCTGGTGACGGATGACTCGTTCCCCACCATCCAGTACTTCCCAGTGGTATCTGCAGGAGAGGGGACAAGGTGGCCTCGTGAGCCACCACGGGGACCCCGATGGCTGTCACTGCCCCTAATCCCACAGCCACCCCCAGGACTCACCCTTGATGTTGTAGGCGCCGTCGTTGAACTCCAGCTGGAAGACGTCGTAGGAGGAGCGGTTGGAGTCCAGGGTGCCGGTCACCTTCCGGCAGCCGATGAAGCCGTGCTCGCCACGCAGGACGATGATGGGCCTGTTGATCAGCTTCATCACGAAATGCTCCGTCTCACCTGCGCCGAGGGCAGAGGGGCTGTGAGAGCAGCCTGGGGGTGAGGAGGAGGGGCTGTGCCCCCCACCCGCTTCCCACCCACCCTATGTGCCCCCATCTCACTTCACACAAAACACTCACTAAGAAAACTTATCGCCTGCATCCCTGAGCATCACTTGGAAGGAGGGCCTGGCTCAGGGAGGGGACTTTTCTCACCCCCTGCCACCCCAGTGCAGGGTGGGGGTCCCCAAGGGGGTGCCTTACCCGGTGTCTCAATGGAGGCTGCCAGCTGCCCGTTCTTCTTCGCCGTCACGTACTTGCCGTTGGCGGCTTTCAGGGTGATGCGCTTGTCGCACCACTCGATGTCGAAGTAGCAGCTGGCGTTCCTGGGGGGCAGAGAGGGCGGTCAGCGGGATGTGATGGATGGGGACCCTGCCAGTGCCACCCCGCTGGCTTGGAAAGGGCCACGGCTGGATCGGGAGACCCTGATTCGATCTGTTTTTGCAGGATGAACCACGCTGTGGTGGCCATCCTGCTGGGAAGCCCTCGGCCCGCAGGCAGGAGGCAGGCAGGCAGCCAAGTGTGCTTTTGGGGTTTCCGCCTGGCTCTCAGGGTTGAACTGCAGGGAAAAGCACTTCGACAGCCCCAGCTGGCCGGGAAGGATGATGTGACCCCAGGGACTTGCCGAGCATCGTGGGCGGCAAACCCCAACCCATCCCTGGCTTTCTGGGGAACGCACTGCCTCTGCTGGGAAGCGTTTTGGGGTGGGCACCCAGGCTGGAAAATCCCCCTGGGATCCCCTTGGGATATGCAGAGGGTTCCCTGAAGCCCAGCCACAGCCCTGCTGGGGACAGGTGACTCACTTTGTGGAGGCAGTGGACTGGATGCCCCCGTTGGAGGTGAGGGTCCAGTACTTCCCAGTGTAGGTCCGGAAGGCGCATTTCTTGGTGTCCTTGTTGATCTCCAGCTGGTAGGTCTCCTGGTCACCCTCCTCGTCCTGGTTGGCCGAGAGATCCATCCCTATGGAGCAGAGGCAGATGGAGGTGGGGGTGCCAGGGAGAGAGGGAACCACAACCAATCTCCAGCAGGTCCGAGTGCGGGACAGCCCAGGAAACCCAACTCAGAGGGGCTCCTGCTCTCTGGTTGAGCTTTGATGACTCCCAGACCCCTCACACAGATCTCCCCTCTGGCATTCTGGGTTCAAATCCAGGTTTTCATTTGGCTGCTTGGTGTTATGGCCATAAACCAGAGCTGGGCTGAGCTGAGGCAGCCGTGAGCTTCCACTCCTGACTCTCCAGCTCCGTTATGATGAAGCAAAGACCAGTGCAAATATTTCATATGGAAAAGGGACGTAGTTTTTCCCAAAGGTGACAGCCAGGTTACTCAAACCATTAGCAGAGGCCGCTGCAGCACCGATGAATCCCAGCTCGTGGCGTGTTTAAGGACCGTGGCACCGTTTTTCATCCACGAATTGTCACAGCCCACAGGGGCACTGAGGTGTGCAGGGACAGGAGGCTTGGGAAAGCCCTGGGGCAGCCAAGCCTTTCCCTGACTCCCAAAAACCATCAGCACCAGCCCATTCCCCAGCCAGGATGACCCATCCCTGCACCAAAGGGGCCAGAGAAAGCATTTCCCTGGCAAAGGTGGATGCAGCCAGTCCTGTGGCCACCACTGGGCCCATGTGCACATCCAAAACAGGCACTGAGCCCGAGGAAACCTGCTTAGTCAGGCCTAGTGGGGCCAAATCCACTCCACAGCTCTCCAGCTTGGTGGATTTCAGCCTAAAACCACTTTGGGGATGCGAGTCACGAGCCGTAGCCCGGAGCCAAGCCCAGAGGCTGAGCTGCCACGCCGGGTTTCAGGGAGGGAGCCGGGATGTGGAGCTCAGCCCCACTGCTCCCTGCCTGCCTGCAGCTGGGACGGGTGGAGAGGCCCAATATCACCAGTGGGACATGGGTCTGTAACCTGTGAGAGGAGCCCAAGGGTGGCAATTTAGTGGAACCAGGAGTTTTCCAGAGCAGAAGTCCCACCAGCTGCACCCACCTGGGGAGGGACCATCTACCTCCACACGCCAGTCATGCAGACACAGCTCCCTGGGGCTCCCCACTGCCCATCTGCATCTCCATCCAGGCCCCCAGGAGCAGCCTCTGCTTTGCATCTTGGTCTCCCACCTTTCCCAAAAGGACAGTCTTATTCCCAGGGGCCATAATCTTATCTCCCACATCCAAACTGGCCTATGGCTGCTACCCTGTTCACAGCATCCCCAACCCCGCTGCCCACGCCCTTGGCTCACGTGGCTGTCCCACACTCGCTGCCTCCCAGAGCTGCCGAGCCGGCGGTTGTGGAAACATTTGGTTTTGATTTTGCATCCCGGCGTCAGGCAGCTCCAGCTCCAACCCAGAGCCATAAAACCGAGAGAGGGGCTCTGCTGGGGCTCATGGAGAGATTGGGCTGAGGGAGGGGACACTGGGGGATGCTGCCCCCAGTCACCCACCCCTGAACCCCCCAAACCTGTGAGAGCTGTCCACGTGGTTTGAGGGGGAGGAGCAGATGGTGATGCTTCCCATCACTGCATCTTTTGGGGAAAAACTCCTTGACCTGCAGGGATCATGCTGGGGAGAGCCAGGGGGATGCTGTGTGCCACAGAGAAAGGTCAGATGAGCTGGAGACAGGACAGGGAATGCCAGGAACCTCCAAACACCATCCTGTTTCCCCAGAGACCCCCCACCACAGAGCACAGTGCACCCACCACCTTCCTCCCCCCACCACTCTCGTGCCATTTCCCACACTCGCTGTTGAATGGAGTTTTGGCTTTCCCTCTTTCCAGGATGGGCCTGGCAGCAGGAGGGTCTCCCACCACCTCCTCCCCAAAAGCAGTGTGGGGTTGGGTTACACCAGCTCAGCAGAAAGGAATGCAGCTACGGCTGGGGCAGGAGGAGGATTCAAAGGGCTGGAACTGAGCTGGAGCAGGAGAAAGTCGGGAGCTCAAAGCCAGGCGGGATGGAGGAAACTGGAGGAAGCAAATGGATGAAACTGGAGGGCTCTGAGGAGGCAGATCCCACAGAGATGTCCCCGTGGTGGAGGACAGGCTGTCCCCCAGCCACCCCCCTGCTGTGGCAGCCCAGGGCTGTGGCAGGGAGCCGTGTCCGCCGCTCTCCCGCCGCGCCCGGCCCAGCCGCTCCCTCTGCAATCATGGATTAATTAACGCTCCTGGTAAATTTACAGTCTGGAGCTGGCACTGCTCTCCATGACCTTGACGAGGCTGCTAATTACAGCTGGAGGCGGGAGGGGGGCGAGCACACGGCGGCTCTTCGGGAGGTGCGCCTGCACTCCCCAAAATTCCTGGCGTGGGATGTCCTCCGGCTCCGTCTGCAGCCCGGGTTTGCTGCAGGGACCTGGGGGAGGATGCAGAGGTTGGAGGTGGGAGGGCTGAGGCAGGTGTCTCCCCAGAGCTTCCTAATCCCGAGTCTCTGGGCTCCAGGTCCTTGGAGAGACAGGGAAGGGCAATGGGGGGAGCCAGGACTGGAGCAGGAAAGGGCTCCCCAAGTCCCTGGTTGCCAAGGTTTCCAGCTGCTGCCAATCCCGTGGTTTTGAAGGATTGGTGCTGGAGCCCTCGCTGCTCTCCAGCCTAGGTGGATGTACACAGAGTTCCGAGCAGACACACCCCTTCCCATAGCTCCCAGAAATGTGAGCTTCTCCATCTAAAGGAGCAGAGTTTGCTGTAGCTGTGTCGACCCCCACACCACGGGGGGCTGCAGGCCCAGTGTTGGGGCATTTATGGCATGTGGAAAACTTTCCCCCTGCACTGAATTCGCACAGAAGGTCTCCTATGAGCCATCCTGGGGTGCTAGTGAGACTCAGTGGGATGCAGTCCATGGAGAGGAGCACCTTTCCCATCCTCCAACTCCCCTTTTAAAAACCTCATGGTTATGTCTGGAAAAAAACAAACTCAGCTCCCCACACAGGAGCACTGGCAGGATCCCACAGAGCCCCCAGTCCCTTAGGAAAGCAGGGCAGGATTTTGGGTCCTCGTGTCCCAGCAGTCTGGATTGGGATGCTGCACCCAGTGCTGCTGGCACAGGTCGGGTCTGGGCTCCCTGTGGGGCTCTGGCACCCTCCACCCCACACACGTGCTCCCAGACTCATCCTTCCCCATCCCTGCCCTTGGGCTGGGCTTACACTGCACCCCTACAGAGATCCAAACAGGTTTTTGTCTAAAACCAACAGCCTGGAGCTATGGCATTGGCAGCTCCCCTGCTGGGGGTGCAGCCCTGCAAGGGGGTCATGGGTGGGGGTGAAACACGAATTTCCTGAATAACCCACCCCTCCTTCCCTGTGGATTTCCTGTGGCTTTGTGGTATCCCCCAAGTGTCAACAGGCCACTTGGCATCTCCTGATGGAAACGTGCATCTGTGCCTGCACGTCCCCTGCCCTGGAGCCACGTCTCCCTGCCTTCCCTGGAGATGAAGTGGGGGGGTAAATCTGGCCCACCCCATGCTGGGAGGGCTCCTGGCCCTGGAGCAGGAGCAGCTCCCCATCGCCAGCACGGCGTGCCCAGGCGTGCTCCCATCTCCGCTCTGCTCGCTCGACCCCCTCCCCAGACCCCATTTTCCTGGAATTCCTCGCTCCCGAGCCAGCCCACCCTCTCCCCCGTGCGGGTGGGGGGCAAGGGGCTGGCAGGGTCCCAGCAGGAGGACGCCAGCGCTCTGCCCCCGGGGACCCTCACGCCCACAAAGGGCCCTTTGTTGCCGCAGCTGGGCTAGAAAGGAGCCATTGAGCAGGGAGGAGGCTGCTCGCCGCTGGCAGCACCCCAGCTCTGCTCTGTTTGAGGGGCAGTGGGGGTTTCGGGGGCTAGAGGCAAGAGAAATGTGCCAGGGACACCCCCAGCGCCAGAGCAGAGGCAGGGCTGGCACCCACCCCTTCCTCCCCCGGGACTGTTTGTGTGGCGGTCCCCAGTGCCCTGTGTGCAGGGGGTGGTGACACCAGCCACCCCCAGGACAGGGAGGAGACTCCAAGCCAGGCCCTGACTTGGCACTGGTGGGACAACACTGTCCCAAAGCTGGATCCCAGTCAAGGGAGCCACAGAAGCCCCATGGCTCCATCCCTGCTCCTCCCATGAGGCGAGGGAAGGTGGGGGGCAGTGCCATCCCCACTCCCCCCCTGACTCCACGCAGGAACAAGAAGCCTTTTCCCCACGAGGCTGTGCCGAGCTGCAGTCACTCCCTGCCTGCATCCCACATCCCACCTCCCCCATCCCCGGTGGCCATGGGTGCATCTGCCAACAGCACGGCGCTTATCAGCTCGGCGGGGGAAAGGGCTGTCTGGAACCGCTTCCTCCGACGGCTGATCTGGGGCTGCCTTCTTGGTTAACCTTGGGACGAGGCACTTTCCCAACGAGAGGAGGGAGGGCGAGCCCCAGAAAGCGGCGGTTCCCAGCCCTTCGCTGCCATTGGGAAGGATAAAGCCGGGTGGAAACGGCTTCTCTGGCCAAAACGGACTCGAGCGAGGATGTGCAGCCCCAGCGCAGCTCTTCCCGCTGTATTTTGCTTGGAAAGGGGCCGGGCACAGCCCAGAGCCCCCTGTTGCTGGGGAGATTTGTGCCCCCCTCCCCCCGCTCCTTCCTGCTCCCCCCATCCCTTCCAAACCACACAAAGCCGGCGGGTCGGCCAGCAGCATTCCCCCCAGCTCCATGGGGTCCCCCACCACCGCTGGGTCCCTCACCACCGCCTCCCCGTCCCTCACATCTCCCCCCACATCTGGTTTCCCCATCTCTGGTGACAAAGGGCTGCAGCCGCCCTTCCCCCACAGCGCTGCGGCAGCCTCCCGCCATCCTCCCGCCACCGCCATCCTCCTCCTCTTCCCCAAATCCCGGTGCCTGGGAAAACAATCCCCACTGCCCGCCTTGGCAGATTTCGTTACTTATTTTTAAGGGGCTGCTTTGCAGCGCGGGACTTGCCCTCGGACCGGAGAAAGGCAGGGAGCTCCTGCACGGAGCTGCCCAGGCACGGACCAGGGTTCAGCTGCAACCCTGAAATATTACATATACACAGAGGAAAAAAAAAAGTAAAGAAAAAATCCCCCGCTGTTCCTCCAGGCTTTGCTGCAGCGAGACAAGCTCACACCCATCCCGCGCCCGGCGTGCGCCGGCCTGACCTGGCGCGCCGAGGATGTGCCCCGGGGGTCCCACAGCCCTGCACCCCCCGGAGGGCGGAGAGGGACCCCCGTCCCCCAGCACGGACCCCTGGGGGGGGTGGGATGCTCGCTGGGCACTCAAGGGGGGCAAGGTGGCCATGTGGCCGGGGAGCTTTGCCGTGTGGCACCACTCGAGGCGGGTGGCCCGGTGGCCTCTCGGGCGAGCGGAGGGGACGGGGACGGGCGGCGCAGCGGGAGCGGGAGCGGGGGAGGAATGGCTGCCTTTGTGCGGGTGGATGCAGGATGCGGGAGTTTTGTCAAAGCCCTTTATGTAACGCTGCCGTCCCAGCCCCCCATAACCACGGGGAACTCCAGCCCCTTGCGGGAACCCGCAGCCTCCTAGGGCCCTGCTCCGCAGGGCACATGGCTCAGCGATGCTCGGGGAAGGGGGAGGTTGGCGGAGGCTTTGTTGGGCGAACAATGAGCTCCATAGGAAGGAAGGCGACGGATACAGCCCTGCCTCCTTCACGGCGAGGGAAGACCCCTTCCACCCCCTCCCAGCCCCCTTCCCTGTCCATCCCTGCACCCCAAGGCAGGCCCCTCGCCACCCCTCCCCACCAGGGCACCCTGCGGAGGAGATGCTGCAGGGATGGGGGTGCTGGAGGGATGGGGGGCCCCAGGCAGGCGACGCTGGAGGGATGCAGGAGGGGGAAGGGAAAGGGATGTGGGAGGGGTGCGGGGGGACCATGATGGGGGATTGGGGGAGGGACGGCAGGCAGCCATGCTGAGGGGTGCAGGGGGGTGCCCTGGGGAGATGGGGGCTTCAGGGGAGGAGTGTGAGAAGGTGTCTGAGCGGGGGCTGATCCAACGGAGATGTGGAGAGATGCAAAGGGGCACTCTGTGGGGTGGCTGCTGCAGGAAGGCAGGGGATGCTGGGGGACGCGGGGGGCTGCCAGGGGGGCAGTGCTGCGGGGGGGGGGGGGTGTCTCCGAGGTGGCGATTCTGAGGCGATGCAAGGGAGATGATGCCGGGGGGATGAAGGGGATGCTCGGGGCAGGCGATGCCCGACGAATGCCGATGTCTGAGGGATGCAGCGGGCTGGCAAGCCGATAGCCGAGGGGTGCAGGGGCACACGGCGACACGCCAGGGACTCCGGGACGGCCGAGGTGTCCCGTTCCCCCCACCCCCAGCCCCCGTCCGTCCCCTCGTACCTTGCCGGGTGGAGACATTCCTATCATTGCCGGCTCGCAGCACGACCTGCGGGCAGCTCTGCTCCAGGGCGAAGAGCTCGTCCTTGCCCACCTTGGCGCTCTTGCCCGCCTTGAGGGTGCCGCTGGGCCCCGAGGGGGCCAGGTAGCGGCCCTCCCCGTCGCGAAAGGCCACCTTCCCGCAGCGGAACTCCAGCGTGAAGGCGGTGCCGGGCTCGGCGGCGGGGACCAGGCGGCCGTCACTGCGGAGCAGGCGGTGGTCGCAGCTCTGCAGGCTGTACCGCTGGTCCACGAACAGGAGGGTGATCAGGGCATCCACGCCCCAGGGCACGTCGCGGTCCACGGCCAGCTCGTCGCGGCGGGGCCCCAGGTGCGCGTAGCGCTTGCGGGCCAGGCTGTAGAGGTTGGCCTGGGGGTGCATGGCCAGGTGGACGCTCCACTTCTCGGCGGCAGAGACGGCGGGGGCGAAGCAGGAGAGGCGATCCTCGGTGCCGCCGAAGAAGCGGCGGTGGGGCTCGGACTGCAGCGACCACCGCCCGTCGCCGTGGGCCAGCACCAGGAACCGGCAGTCGGGGCCCGGCTCCTCGCTGTCGCAGCTCACCCGCCCGTCCTTGTCGGCCGCCAGGTACCGGCCCAGGTGGCTCTTGAGCAGGACGGCGCTGGAGTCCTCCCCGTCCTGCTCCAGCGTCCAGATCTGCTTCTTCTTCATGCTGGCGGCCGAGGCGTTCACCTTGAACCCGAACGCCTCCGCCGTCAGGTACCGGTTGCTGCAGTTGATCAGCCCGAATTGGATCTGCACCGGCTCCGCCGTCCCGTTCGCCGTCATCCTGCCCCGCCGCCGACCGACCGACCGACACGGACCGACCGACCGACACCGAGCGCCGCCGCTGCCGCGCCCGCCCCGACGCCGCCGCCTTTATAGCGCGGCCGCCGCGGTACCGCCCCCCCCGAGCCCCCCCGCCCGCCGGGGCCGCCTCCCGCCGCGACCCCCGCCCGCCCCCCGCATCGCCGCGGGGCCCCGCAGCAGGGCAGGACCCCGCCGGGCGCGGAGAGAGCCCCCTCGAATCGCAGGACATCATCCCCGTCTCCATCGCGGGACCCCACTGCATGGAGAGACCCTTCCCTGCATTGCAAAAGCCCTCTGAAGTGCAGGACCCCCCAGACCCATTGCAAGATCCCCACTGCGTGGCGAGCCCCCTCCCTGCATGTCAGGACCTCCACACAAAATGCAAGTCCCCTCTGCATGGCGAGAGTCCCTCTAGATTTCAGGGCCACCCCCTCATTGAAAGATGCCCACTGCATGGCAAGACCCCTCCCTGCATTACAAAAGCCTCCATGAATTGCAGGATCCCCCTCCCCCTTCCACTGTGTAACAAGATCTCTCCACGCATTTCAGGAGCCTCCTTGAACTGCAGGACCCCCTCCCCAGCGCAGGTCCCCACTGCATGGCAAGACCTCTCCCTACATTTCAGGATCCACACGCAGTGCAAGTCCCCACTTAATTGCAAGACCCCTCCAGGAACAACGAGAGCCCCCTTGAACTGCAGGACCCCCAAACACACGTTGCAAGACCTCCCCACCCGTCCTTGCATAGAAAGATGTCCCTTGAATTGCAGGACCTCCCCATATTGCAAGACCCCCTGTGCACTGCTGGACCTCCCTGCACCCCTCTGTCCCTCCTGGGCTGTTGGCCATGACACAGGGCTGTGGGACAGATGTGGAGAAGGGTGACAGATGCCGTGGCCTCCTGCCATCTCTGAGCCATCCCAGCACCCTGTGCCAGGCACCAGCGAGGCTGGAGCATCCAGGCCCTGTGGAACTGAATTCCCACAGCAAATCTGTAAGAACAGGGATGCTCCTGCACGAGGGGGCATTTTGAGGCCATTTCTCAGGGGGGAGGTGGGCAGTGTTGCCGTGCATGCAAGGACACGGCATGTACAGCAGGACTGACCCCAGGATGGGAAGGGTCCAGCCTGGAGAGAGCCACTTGTGCTGCCCAGGGGTGCTGCCTGCTGCTCCTTGGGGACAGGGACACTTCTTGTGTCTACAATGTGGACACAAAAACCAATAAGCAGGAGCAGGGCTGCTGTGGTCGATTTGAAGGTGGCTCAAGCACAGCCCCACGCTTGCAGGGGGGAGCTGGCTGGGGGGATTGTGCAGAACCAGAAAACTGGAGAAAGAGGGATGATGGGAGGCACAGATGGGATGGTTTTCAGCTGGATCAGGGAGCTGAACTGCCTGTCCCAGCTGAAGCAGGACAAGAGAAGATCTGAGCGTGGGTGGGGGTGGGAGGGTGCAACAGTGTGTGCTCAGGGCTGGCACAAAGGATTCCCCTGGGCTCATCCAACCCAGGCAGGATGGCATCCTGTCCCCACCTCCCCAGGCCCTTCAGGCTCCACTGGTTCTGCACTGGCCTTACTGGTTACAGCCACTGCTCCACCCCCAGGCAGCACCACATGCACCCGCCCCTGCCCGGGGGTCACTGGCACAACCCCTCCAGGGCAAACCTGCTAGGCTGGGATGGAGTTTGTTTTCCTGGATGCATCAGCCAGACCTGCTCTGTGCTCATCCTTGCCGCCCAGCCCTACAAATCCAGACAGACCATTTCCAACTGGAGCCAACCCTGCAGCCTCTCGTCTGGGTTAGAAATAGGTCTCCCCTCCAACTCCAGTGAGACAGATCCATGTTTATCCCACAACCCCTGTTTTCTGCTCTGGCTCAAAGCCCCCCTGCATTAGGACCTGGCCACGAGGCCGAGCAGCTGCCCAGACCCACAGCTGCCGGGCTCTGCCTTCCACAGCCGCTGCAGGCAGATGGTGGTGAGGCTGGGAAAGAAACAGCTTTTCTCCTCAACAAAAAAAAAGTAGCAATTATGCAGCAGGGAAAAAAAAAAAACCATCATCCTGTGTTCTCCCCACTGCCCAGCAGTGTGGCATGGGTGGGTGACACTGGTGGATGGTGGCACTGATGGGTGGTGGCACTGCCTGGCTCGGCAGATCTTGCCCCTTCAGAGCAAGGAGCCTGCCTGCACCCACCCTGCCTGCACCCTCTGCTCTGGGGGAGCCCCAAACACTGTCTGAGACCTCCCCACACGTCACTGTGGTGGCAAAGGGTGACCAGTGCCCCCCTGACTTGGGGGTGCAGCAGCCAAAGCCTGTCTCCCGAGCGCATCCGTGCGTGCCGGTGCGCTGGAGCGGTAGGAAAGGCGGCGGGTTTCCCTCCATGGATTGCATTTCCTGTCATCTTTGCAAGCTGCCGTGACTAAACGCGTCTGAGGTCAACCCCCACAGCCTTCCCAACGCTGCTCCTGCAGGAGACCCAATCCCTGGCACACGGCATCCATGACAAGGGCTTTCCGGAGCGCGGCCGTCTCCCCTTGGAGGGGCGCGTGACTCGCCCGCTGGGACTTCAAACAGATCACAGCTCCAAAAGGGAAAAGCCAAGAGAAAAGGAGCCCCGGTCATGGAGTGACCCCTGCCTTGCCTGCCTCAGGCACAGAAACGCCCCTGGATTTTCATGCTTGCCTGGACACTTTTTGTGGCAGCTCAACTTCATTTGCAAGCAGGCCCGGGGTTTTCAGTCAGGCTCATGAAATTGGGATGGAAGGCAGAGCCGGGCACTGCAGGGAGGGTGGGATGGGGGGCACGCTGTGTCATGGGGTGTCCAAAGCCAGTGCCACTGGATCACCCCTCAGAGCACGGCTCTCCTCTGCCTTCAAGGCACATTTCAGCCCCCAGCCTGAATTGAGCCCTCCTTGTCCTCAGTGGAGCAATTTTGGGGGCTCACCTAAAGGGTCTTGCTGGCAGGTTTTCACCCCCAGCCCCCTGCTTCCCTCACATGCTGCAAATCCCATCTCGGTGTCCACAGCATGTGTGGACAGATGTCCCAAGGGTGTCCATGTCCCCCACGGTGTCTGGGGGGACACCAAGGCTGGCTGGGAAGGCCCTCCCAGTGCAGATACCCCCTCACCCCACAGAGGGGCTCAGCAGAGATTGGAGGTGCAATGCTCGTGGTCAACATCTCTCCAGCCACCTCTGTCCCCATGTGGGACAGGGCTTGGTGCACACTGTGCAGCCATCCAGCTGTCCTACACTGGGACGAAGGGCTTTGCCAAAACAGCCCAGCGATTGGGAGCCACTGGATCAGGGCTGGGAACAAGCCCCAGGCACAGACCCAACACCCCAGCTGGAAGCTGCATCTCCCCAGGTCCCTGTTGTGTCCCTTGGTGCTGCTGGGGGCCATGGGGACACCCCGGGGTGCCTGGCTGCCCTGGCCTCACTGCCATATGCCACCAGGCAGCTCAGCAGAGGTTCTCCGAGGGCTCTCCCGACAGTTGGCAGGCGCCCCCGGCCTCATTAAAATTGTATCAGGCTGTATTTAAAAAAAAGCAGCAGCACCAGGGGAAACAAAGAGCGGCCCTAAGAGAGGGGCTCCGAGAGTCAGATCCCGCTCCTGGGGGTGTTTTCCCCTGGGATGCTGCCCCAAGGGGGTTTGCTGAGCCCCACGGCCCAGGAAGTGAGGGAGAGTGGTGGAGCATCATCGGGGCTCAGCCATGTTCCCATGTCTCATGGCCATCAGGAGTGAACATGGCACTTCCTCAGCTCTATTAGCTGGATTTATCCCATTAGCCTGATTGAATTGCACCCGAAGCACAGGGATGGCAAGGCTTGAAGCGCCTTGTTTCAGGCAGTTTGGGTGTTGGGCACAGGCAAATGGAGGAAGGAAGTGGATGAGAGCACACATACGGTCTGTGTTGGGATTTGGTCCCTCTTTTCCCCCTCCCAGCTTGTTTTCTGGTGTTTTCTGGTGTGGTTTTTACATTATCAGAAGCTAAAGTGAAAACCTGCCCCTTCCTCTGTCTCCCCCAAGGACCTGCGGAGGTGGGACAGAGGCTGGAGCCTGGTTCATCCAGCAGAAGAAGGAATTTTATTAGGAAAGCTTAAAAGACTTTTTGTGTAGCAACGATTAACCTCTGCAGCAGGGACAATGCTCTTTGTCCTGGAGCCAGAGCCCTGCCTGGTCCCCCGGGGGCTCTCATGGGGCACGAGGCTCCTGTAACCCCATGGAAGTGTCCAGGAGCAGGACACAAGAGACACAGGGCATTTTGCAGGACAAAATAGCAGGCGGCAGGAGATGTTTTCCAGCCTTTCTAAAGAAGATTAAAAAAACAAAAACCAGGAAAAAAATTAAAATCAGGATGTGTCCATCCTTTGCCTCCCATTTTGTGAGCAGAGGGGGTGAGAGCCCTGGGGACTTTTGCTGCCAGGAAGGCTCCAGTGGCAGCCCCACTTTTAATTCCCCGCCGCAGCGCGGAGTCAGCACAGAGGAGTTTGCAGGGAAGAAGAAAGTGTGTTATCAGCATCTGCCCACGCAGCTCCAAAATAACCCGGCCCAGGCAGTGCCGGGCGGAGCAGGTGACTCAGCGTGCGACAGCAGCTCCTTTCTGCTCTGATTTCCTCGCTCCGTCGGGCCCAGATCCATGTTCCCCACTGCAGCCCATGCACTGTGTCCGATGCCACTCCTGTCCATGGCCTCATCCAGGGCTGCCAAAGGGTTTGGTGGCCAGAGGAAGGAAGGGCAGGGAAGATTCAGGCATTCACTGCCTGCATTGCCAGGGCATGGCTGCTCTCTCTGGCCCCACAGCATCCCAAAGCTGATCGGAGCGTGGCTGGGATGGTGATCCCCAATCGCTGCTGTGACACCGCTGTGACCCAACACACCCTGTCCATCCTCACCTTGGGATAGAGCACAGTGCATCCCAAAGAGAACATAGGAGGGATGGAGAAGCCTTGGAGCAGCTGGAAATGAGTCAGAGGGCAGCAGAGGGGGGGTCAGGAACAGAGGACAAGCACGCTGAGATGAAGCCACGGAGGACAGGGGATGAGGAGGAGGTGACACCTCATGTTTTCGTGTTTGCCATCTCCCCACCTTCTCACTCCAGGATTTGGAGTGGACATGGACACCCTTTGCAGGATGCTGTTGCAGGGAACTGGTGCCAAGATGCCCCATCCCCTCAGGGGCTGCACCCATGGGTGCACAGTTGCCCTCTGGCAGGGTGAGGGAGCTCAGGCTCAGCTTGGAGAGAAACCAAGGCCAAGCCCCAGCAGGACCAGGGGGTTTCCCAGACTCCCCCGGAGCAGGGGAAGAATCTCTTCAAGGATGTAATAGGAGCAGTAATAGGAGCCAGCTGGGATGCCCCAGGGGATCCCTATAAAGGGCTAAGAGGGGCAGGGGGCCTTTTGTAGCCTGTGGCTTGGAGAAGAGGTGAGGGGGTTGTTTGATTCCTTGGTGGAGTTATTGGGGTATCCTGGCATGGGGGATGCAGGGCAGCAGCAGAGTGTGCACCCTCACCTGCACCCTCACCTGCAGGGGGGATGTGGCATTTTGGCCAAGGGAGGGGGTTGGAAGCAGTGGTTTGAGGCTGGGGGAGGGGTGTCAAACTTCCCTGCCCAGCCCTGGCCCCACCAGCTGTGCCTTCCTGGGCCCGGAGATCCCCTTCCAGATGGATAACTCCTTTGTCAATGGTGAAAAGAGGCCATTAGTCAGGATTAGGAACGGGGGCCTTTGGGGATTAGCCCAGCACTTCCACCGGCCCTCCCCACTTCCCTGGGGTGCTGGACCAGGAGGGCCCTATCTCTACCTCCTTGGGGCACTGTAACCCCACCTTTTTTTGGGAATAGGACTCTGGTTGAACCATAGGGCTAAGAAATGTGGGAGATGGTGGAAAGAGGTGAACTGGGTCCCCTAGTGACACATTATCCCCTTCAGTGCCTGGGTTTCCTGTGCATCCTTGTAGGGAGGCTGGAGGGAATTTTCACATGGAGAAACTGAGGCACGGGGAGTCCAGCTGTTTTCACCCTCTGGCATCTGGAAAGCCACAACTGGGATTAAAGTTGAGCCTGTTCTTCCTGTGGCATCTGCAAGGAGGGGTAGCTGGGGTGGGGGGAACACCCAAACCCTGGAGCCCCTTGTTGAGTGTGACTGGCCACGTGCTCTGCAAAGAGGGGCCAGATCCGACCTCTGGCTCAGCAAACCCAGGGCCTGCTGGTGTGAAACCAGTGGCAGTGAGAGCTCGGGGGCTTTCAGCTACCCTGCCCCCCCTGCCCCAGAGCTCCCTTTGCTCCCCACTGCTGGTAGACCAGCTTTGTCCGTGGGCAAATGGCTGCAGGGAGGGATGGGGGGGCCCTGGCCAGGCTGGCTGCGGGAGGGCCCTCCGGGAAGGCAGGAATGTGGGCGGGGGGGCCGCCCTGAAACCCAAAACCTCGGCACAGGGGCCGGGTCTGGGCATCCGGCCGCGATGCGGGCAGGAGGCCCTGGGTTGCAGCGGTCAGGGCTGGGGGTGGGGTGGGGGAGATGGCCTGTGCAGCCCCCTCTTTAGCAAAGCTGCTGGCAGCCTCCTCCCCAGCCCCTCCTGCCGTCCCTCAGATGGAGTTCAGTCCAGCCATTCCGAGCTGGAAATGAGGGTGAAGGAGAACAAACCCCAGTGATGTGGGGTTGGGGTCTGGGGGAAATGAGCAGCCCCTGGATCTGGGCATGCACCCCAAAACAGGGCTGGAAATGGCTTCCTGAGCAAGGCACTGTGGCCCTTGTGCAGAGCCACCCTGAGGGTCCCTGGAGGGGACAGGGATGGCTGTCACTCCGGCGGGATGAAGTGAAGGCCTTTGGTGGGGGGTGGGGAGCAGGGAGAATGTGCTGGCTTGGTGGGCTGGAGCTGGGTGGGGTCCTTAGTCAGTGGGCTGATCCCGTGTGCCTCTTGGTGTGCGCGATCCCACATGCAGGGTGCGCCATCCCGATGCGCGCATCCCGCGCACATCCCGCCCGCATCCCAAGAGCGCCACCCAGCAGCGCGCCCGCGCTCTGCAGCGGGAACGGGCGGGCGGCTCCCGGGAATCCTCCTTCCCGGGAATCCTCCTCCCCGGGACCGGCAACATGGAGCAGAACAAAGCGCCGGGGGATTCCGCCTGCTCCGGCCCCACGGGAGCGTCGCTGGTCCCCTCCTGGGATGCTGCGGCTCTCCGGGAGTAGGTCGCTTCCCCTCGGGCATCGCTTAAATCACAGCTCTGCGTGGCCGCGGGTGCTGCAGGGTTTGAGCTCGGGGTGGGCATCACAGCACATTGTGCTCCAGTGCCACCAGTCCCTGCCAGCGAACCCACGGGCTCAGTGCCGCTCACAGCAGACTCCAACTTCTCTGCCCAGGCTGGTTCATCTTGCGCTGTGATTTCACAAAGCAATGGTGTCACCCTCACTCCGCCACAGCCTGATCCACATCGTGGTACCCAGTGCAGGGAACCCAGTGCAGGGACAAGAGAGGCTGGGGGTCCCCCAGACCCCCACCCCACATGATGCTCTCAGCATCATCCCCACTGCTGCTCCCTGTGCCTTGGCCCCCACACAGACCTCATCACCTTTCACCAAAGCATGTGGGGAAACTGCACCAGGAAAGTACAAAAGTACCCCAAAGCAGCCCTGGCCATCCCTCAGGGCTCCCTTGACCCCTGGGACACTGCACACCCCATGGCCCTGCGTGTGCCTTTGGTGCTGTGAGATGTCACCAGTGCTGTGAGACGTCACCAGACGTTTCCAGTCTTTTATTGCTGGGGTGAATCATTTACTGGGGCAGCCAGGCTGTCTGCAAAACACTCATGACAGCTGATGCCAGCTGATGCCAGCTGAGCATGACCTCCCCAGGAGTATTTTGAGGTGTGTGCCCCATCCTGCAGTGGGGATGCCACCGCCCTGATTCCCTTCCTGGGTCGGGGGAAAGCTCCAAACCCCACAGCACTGCTGTGTCCCCATGGTGAGGTGAGAGGGAGGTGTGGGTGATACAGCCACCCAGACCAACACCCAACTCCTGGGGCAATGGGAGAAAATGCTACTTCCTCACACCCTGGGGCATTTACTTCCTATTACCTAATCCCAGGTGAATGTGACAGAGGTGGGCAATCCTGCAGGGATGAGGTGAGCCCTGGTAGCACAGAGAAGCTCTGCTTCTTCCATGGGGCAGTTGAGGCAGAGCCAGGGCTGGAGGAGGTGACATGAGGGGGACTCAGATGCCCCCTGTCCCACTCTGGGCATGGCTGGGGAAGGATAGGCCAGATCTGGGATCACCCTTGCAGCCATCCTGCCATGAGGATGGGATCAGCACCCAGTCCCTGTGCTCTGGAGGGGCCAGAGGTCCCTCATATTATTGATGTGCTCCATGACACCCGTCCTGCAGGCAGCGAACAGGCCTCACCCACCCAACTCCAGGTGCTTTGAGGTGCTCCCAGGTGTGTTCACACTTCCATGTCTGTGGACCAACATCTTGGCACAAAGCGATATCTTGGCACCTGACCAGGTGCCAGACTTTCTGCTTTCTCCAGGGCGTGCATTTCCCCCCTGGGTCTTGGGTGGCACCATGGCAGCGTGTCCCCAAGCCCAGTGTGTCCAGCAGCAGCCCTTGGCCGTGCCCAGAGCTCTCCCCCTGGTGCTGGCCGAGGCAGAGCCGCTCCGCCCTGTCCCCCCCGCGCAGAGGGGAGCGCGGGGAGGAAATTGCTGCTGACGGAGCTGCGAGCGCTGCCGGACTGGGGATGACTAAGTTTGGCAGTGCTACCTGCTGGCTGTTTTTCCTTTTATGGAGGATTTGAGCGAGCCGCTGGAGCAGTTCTCCGAGAGAACCCAAAGGGATCCACCCTGACCTTGGGGATGGGCACTGCCGGGCTGGGGAAAGGGTGGCTGGGGAACAGGGCGTGTGGTGAGATGCTGGGGCGGCGCACGGCTGGCGAGGGCGGGGATCGACCCCCCTCGCCCATCCGGATGGGGCACCCAAATGTTTTCACTTTCTATTTTAAGGAGCTGGACTGTGGCCCCGAGCCGAGGCCTGGTCCACAGTGCCAGCTGGGGCGCGTGGCTGCTGGCACTCTCTGTGCTACCCACCTTTGGGGCCATCCCTGCATCCCACGTCCATCCCAGAGTGGCTTTTCTGCAGGTCCTGGGGTGAAAGGGAGAGAGGATGCAAGGGGACGTGTCTCTGCAGGGGCACCTCAGTGGAAGGGGACACAGCTGCAGGGTTGAGGGTATTATCTGCTCAGGGACATGCTCCTGCAAGGTGACAGCACTGCAGGGACACATGGCTGCAAAGGGACACTCCTCGGGGGTGGAGGCACAGCTCTGCACCCCAGGGCTGCTCTGTGGTGCTGAGATGTAAATGGGGCAGTTCAGCCTTGGAAAGTCCCCAGCTGGTGAGAAATGCAGAGAAAGAGAAACAAAAATAGCACCTTTCCAGTGACCATGGTGGGGTGGCTTGTGGAGCCAGGGCTGGGCTTTGGCCTGGCTCCTTCAGCACCTGGGGCCACCACCCCACAGCCCCCAGCCTGTGTCAGGGGCTGGGACTGGGCTCCTCAGCTATGTCCTGCATTCTTGGCATTATTCTCCTTTTTTCTCCTCCTCCTCCACCCCGGGGACGGCTCTCAAACCTCTCCATTTATGGATAGGAGGTTAGGTCAAGTGGGAGGGTGAGGGGACGCCTGGGTCCCTGGGGAGGGACGAGGGTCCCACTGCGGGATGGGGGCCGTGGCCACCCCTGGAGGTCACAGCAGCGATGGCATGAGGAAAGTTGAGGGTCACCTGGGCATTGCCCCAGGGACTGTGGTGCCCAGTGCCCCTGGGACCCCCACATAGGGTGGTGGTTGGGGTCACCCTGTCCCCCAGAGGTGCTGGAGTACCCTGAGCTGCTGCAAGCAGCCGGGGCGAAAACAGCCCCTGCAGGTGGGGAAGGGATTTTCCTCTTGTTTCATCGTTTTATTTTGAAGCCAAAAGCTGCCAGTTTGGGGGTGAGGCTGCAGCAGCTGCACCCCACCCCACGGGGTGGGGGGAAGGCTGGATGTGTCCCCAGCCCCAGGCCACCGAGGAGTCACTGGGGCAGGGTGAGATGACTATGGAGCCACTCCAGATGATGAAACGTCCTGACTCATTCTAATCATTAATATTATTGGGGGAAAAAAAAAAGGAAAAAAAAAAAAAGAAGTGACTCAGGCAGCTGTACTCTGCCATTGGGTGGTGACGGAGCAGCTGCTTGGGGTTAGGTTTTTGGGGTGGATTTTCCCCCGGTCTCTAATAATACCTTGGGGTGTTGCTGACAGCAATGAGCTGAGAGAGAGGTGAATGCCCAGGCGAGTGTGCTGCTGGGAACCCTCCCACCCTGCCGTGCTTTAAAGGATGCTTTAAAGGGCAGTACATGAAAGACCCCCAGCCTTGGGACGTCCCAGGTTGTCCCCCCTCTGGGGAAGGACTTCAGCACCTTGTTGGGACCGGTGAGATGGATGAGCCTCAGTTGTTCTTTGGTGTGTTAACCAGCCTTGCAGCCCCCCGGCAAAAACCCTGTCCCCAAGGGCTGGGGAGCAAAGGGAAGGACCCCAAGGCCTCACCCCTGCACCCTGTGGGGGCCCATCGACCCCTCCCTGGCTCCCAGCTGACTCAGCCGGACAGGATTCCCACAATTTCCGTCAGATGCTGCCTGGAGTAAATGGGGAAGAGGTTTCACAAGCCCTAGTAATTAATGCTAATTACAGAGCAGCGACATGGGAAACATTTCTTCTCCAGGTGTCCTTCCAAAAATGGCTTTGTGCAGGTGTGGCACCATCCTTCGCTTGTCATTAGCGCTGCTCCGCCTCGGAGAAGGCGAAACCTTGGAAGGCTGGGACTGTGGGAACGGCGTGCGGGAGGACGGTCCCCGCGGGCGCCCGGCCCGGCTGCGGCTGCTGGCAGCTGGGTTTGGCTGGAGGGCAGGGCTCACACAACCCCGGGTCAAGGCAACCCATGGGGAAAAAATACCCTCCGACCTCCTTGAGCAGCATGACTCCTCCTGGCAGCTGCTGGCAGAAAAATAAAACCATAGAGAAGGGGCTTAGGGTCTTTTTTTTTTTGCTTTTCTTTTTTTCTTTTTCTTTTTTTTTTTTTTTTTTTTTTGTGGCTTGGTTCTGCTGCCTGTATTGGAGGGACAATGGAGTCCTCCCAGAACCAGGAGCTCATGCTGAGAGGGGCTGAGCTTCTCTGAGGCTTGAAAAAGTTAGGCTGAAGGGGTTTAAAAACCCTTTTCATCTTTGTTTTTCTTCTCCTCTCTGAGCTGTTCATGCTCAACCCCCCCCCCTCCAGGTGTGAAGAACTACAAATAAAGTGGGGTGGAGGTGGGCTGGGAGACCTGAGCTCCAGAGCAAGCTGGGATGGGCTGGAAAAAGCCTCCCATGCCTTAGACCATCCCCAGTGCTTCTGCTGCAGGGAATCTCTGCTTCCCTTTATCTGGGTGGAGAAAAGAAGTTACAGGAGGTACAGCTGGCAGAGGAAGGGACCACCTTGTCCTCCATGGCCATGGTGACTGATGGCAGAAATCCTGGACTGGACTGGACTGTCAGCAGCAGAGATGCAGGGTAGAGGTGAGGAAACCCTTTCCATGCAGACTGTGGGGTCTCCATCCTTGGACCATGACTTTATGTGATTTTTATGCAAGACTGAGAAATAGGAAAGAGCTTGGAGGTGACCCAGTAATGCCAACTGGTGGTGGCCCCATCCCCTTTAATGGTGGCAGTCAGCTAGCCCAGATGGTTGCAGGGATTGACTGCTCTGCTGGTCTCCCACAGCCCCATTTTGTTGTCTAAAATTGGGCTTAGAATTATGGAATTTACATCTCCACCCAGGGATGGTTGTGTCCTATTTAACTTAAGGTTCAGGTCTTTTGGAGCAGAGGGAGATGAAGGGGCTGGTGCTTCTGTTTGATGAAGAAGAGCATATCCCATGCTGGAAACATATTTATTTAGGAGTGGAAACAGTGTCAAAAGACTTGGATGAAGCTCACAGAAGAGGAAATCAGACAGGATTAAATCCACCCAGGGCCAGTTTCCAGGTCATTTCCATACTTCTTCTCCCAGTCCAGGAGCTGTGGCTGCTGTGGCTCTCCATCCCCTGGCCAGTTGGGGTGGGGACTCTGTGACAGAGCGGGGCTGGCGGGCAAAGCCTCATTCCCACTGGGCTGGCAAGCTGGGAAACTGGTCCTGGCACAGGAGAAAGCCACCTCCTCCACAGGCTCAATGGGAGCTGTGACTGTCTGCAGGGTGTTTAAATAATCGTGACTTTGCTGAGATGATTCCTGTTTGATGTGTGCAGACTTCTCCCCCTGACTTTCCCTTTGCAGCTTTCCCTTGCAGCAAGGGGAGTTGCTGAGCGTATCCCAACGCATGGGTCTTCTCCCACTGCTCGGTCCTGGCTCCTGTCTGAAGGCTGGGGAGGAGAAGGGCCACACCAAACCCAGTGCTCCAGTGTACGAGCCAATTCCCCCAAGGATGGTTGCTTTAATGAGATGTCACAGCTAATGAGTCTGCTGGCAGAGTGCTCATGGAGAAACGTGCTGGGAAACGGTAACGCAGCAAGTCTCAGCGTTGGGATCGCACTGCTTTCCAGGCTCTGTCCAATCCCAGGGAATCCATGGGAACAGCTGGGTGAACGACCTTGTTCCCTACCCCAGTATCAGCCAGCAGTGGCTTGCTTGACAGCCCACACTGCCTGCTCGCTATCAGGATGTGATTGGGCCAAGCGTAAGGAATAAATTAATCCCAAAAAAACTGGGATGGCAAATAAACCAGCCAAAGCAAATATTGAGAGATCCCAAATGTACCAGGCACCAGCACATGGTTCATTAAGTGGGACTGGTGATTTATGGGAAGAAATTCATGATTCTGTTGGGCTTGTGCTGCACTGTGAGACTCCCTTTGCCCACAGCCCAAGAGAGAACATCAGCCTTGCTGGGGGCCTTAGGCTGCCAGGAGATCCAGGGCTTTCCTTTATGGCAGCTGAGCTTGAAAAAAAGCTGAGCCTCAAAATGCCCAGGGGGGAGGGGTGGGACAGAGCCTGGAGCATGGGGGGGCTCCTGCCCATTGTTCCTTGAGCTGATGCGCAAGGGTGGGGAAATACAAACACCTCTTCCCTCCTTCCGCCTGTCCCAGGAACAGGGATGCAGGATGATCACAGAGTGCAGGATGCTTCAGGATGCAGGATTATCAGGGGGTGTAAGCTGATCCAGGATGCAGAGGAGGGAGGGGATAGTTTCTAAGGTATATTCCTGGTGAGTTTAGGGTTTACGAAGCGATGGAGGGGGGCAGAGGGCCTCAGCTGCTCTCTGGTTTCCGGTTTCCGCCGCCTTTCTCCAGCTGGTTACCGCAGACAGGGCCAGGTTTTGCCATTTAAGGCTGACTTCCCCAGGCTGGGCTGTGCCGAGAGCTGCCAGGGAGGTCGGTCCCTCGGCCACGCAGCCTTCATTAAAATGTGTGCCCAAAGAGGGGTGGGTGCTCTGGGTGAGGAGGGGGAACTCTCACCATCCTGACCTCTCTTTGTTCCATGTCTTCTTTCACTGACCTCAAAGGCAGAGAGAAGAGCCAAGGGAGGGGATCTGGGTTCATCTCTGGAGCGATGTACCCGGTGTTGGATGAGCAAGAGAAAATCTTTCCTGGTCCCAGATGCTGCAGGATCCAGGCAGGAGCTCTGGTCCCAGAGGCTGGGTGAGCAGCCCCATCCTGCTGAGCCAGCCCTGAGTGAGGGGCCCAAGCTGAGCAACGCCAGGGGGAAGCAGGGACACCCTTTGCCCTGCCAGGCTGCTGCCAGGACCGAGCCCAGGCTGTGCCAGCACATGCTCTGGGCTTCCTCATTCCTGTCACCGCAGCTGGTGGCTTTGCCTTCCTCTTGCTTGTCCCCATCCCCCCCCAGGCTCTTGCAAAACAAGAACAAGGGCTCCCAGAGAGTGAAAGGTGCTGTGCAGCCATCTCGCAGCCTTGGGTACTGGGTTTGGAACCAGAAATTGTAGACAGTGGCCATTCTTCGTGTCTGTCTGAGCCCTGCTGTGGTCCTGGTGGCTCCTGTATCTTCTTGGCTTTGCTGCTCGGTGCTCCAGCGGTGGAGGAGCTCTGCAAGCCACCTCTGCAATCCCACATGCTCTGCTCTGGCATAGGGAAGGGAAGAGAGCAGGAAGGTGGAAGTTTATTGTTAAAGGCTGGAGGAGGGAGAGATGTGTTCATACAACACGGGGTGCCTTGGGGACAGCTGGGCCAGGACAAGCAGGGGAAACCCCAGGGCTGTGCCATTGCTCCAGCGAGTGCCACCTGTGAGTGCTCGAGGTTCTAACGGGACTTAAGTGTGTTTTTCAAATATTCTCAGAGCTGATAACACCTCCACCACCCTGGAGGGGCTCAGTGCCTGCCCAGGCATGCATCACCTGCATGGGACAGCAGAGTGGGCACCCAAGGGTGGCCAGGGACCAGAACAGTTCTGCTGTCTTCCTCCTGACAACTCATAAGTCCCATCATATTTTTTCCTTTCGGATCTTTGTCCCACAGCCCAGGCCATGATGGGATGAAGATCAGTGTGTCCTGGCCACTCCCAGGTCAGACCTGGCAGCAAGGTACCCGAACGTGCCAGGGGGGTGACAGCCAGCACATGGCACCCAGGGCTTTTGTTTGCCTTTCTCTTGAGATCTTATCACCTGCCGGCAGGAATGTGTGAAATGAGCCAAACAAAGCACACGTGGAAATACTGTCTGAGGGAGAGGGAGGGATGGAAACTTCCTGGGCAGTGGGCTGGGAGGGCAATGAAATGCAATGGGGCTTGGTGCCTCTGCACCTGGGCTTTGTGTTGGTGGTTTCCTCCTGTCTCCAGTCTGTGTTCGAGCGGCCTCAGGATATCAGAGGGATGATATTGTTGCAAGCTCACTGGCTTGACCCGGGGTTTGCTACAGATCTCAGGGTAAGTTGGACCAGAGGGGCTGGTTGGGAGCACAATCAGCTTGCAAAGCACAAAGGCTCTCTCCCCACAGTGCCTGCCCATGGTGAGCCCCACTGTTATCCCAGCCATAGGGACCAGAAACAGGCCTGCTTTCCCTGGCACTGAGTGAAAACCACCTGGCCATCCTCCCATGCACCTGCTCCCCAAGGTGGGGGGGAGATGGATGGCCACTGGGTCTCAATTCTGGTGGCTCTGTGAAAGGGCTGAGTGCTGTGTCAGGGCTGAATCACCCCTGAGGGTTTATCTGAGCCCGCAGGAGCGTGGGGAGTGGTTGGGGCATTGACTAGAGCAGGTCCCTCTCCTCCGTTGCCGTCTCCCTGCCTGGGGTGAGCCGCTTGCGTCACAGCTCGGCACCGGCTGTGCAAACAGAGCCGGGGGCCAGCCCGGGCAGGGATGGGGCTGGGACGGGGCCCAGAGCAGCTCCTGCATCCCTCCTTCTAGGAATGGGCAAACCCTGTCTTGCCTGCCTGTTCCCTGAACATCCCTGCGCTCGCAGGAGGAGCCAGTGCAGTTCTGGGGTCACTGGTGGGGGGGGATCCCCATCTTCGAGTGCACCCACAGCAGCAAAGCACAGAGGTCTCAGCCCCCCATGACCCCACTGCTGGAGATAAATGGGGGTTATGCCCCAAACCCAAACCAGAATTGCCTGCAGTCACAAGTGCTTTATATTACTTGGCACGGGTGGGAAAGCCACCCTGAACAGGAGGCAATGGGCATCTCTGCTCTCTGCACCTCTTTTCTCACACGAAGAACAAAGGCAGCACTATTCCCTCCCTCTCCGAGGTGGGAGAGGTCACCTCTGCCAAAGACTTGAAGCCCCCAGATGGAAAGTGCTGTTAGCCCAGCAGAGATCAAAGCAAATTTCCTGGCGTGCTCAGGTAGCCTGGGATTGTTTCATTTCCTAGGTACGGTACGAGCAGAAAACCCCATCCAGCTGCTTCCCTGCCTTTATCATCAGAGACCAAGAAAAATCAATTCCCAAAGTAATTAAGCAGCAGTTGAAAATGCACCATATGGCTTGGCACAGCACCGTGTAACACCTGAGGGAGCCTCTTGCCAGGACAGGGAGACGAACACTAGGGAGCATCTTTTAGGGAAAGACCCCCCTGGAGCTGCATCATGGAAGAGGGTCGTTCAGTGGCATTTGGGTGATGATGCAGGTGGAGTGAGCTGGGCCAAAGGGCGGAGACTTGCAGAAAAAACCCAGGAAGAATCAGCTTTTTCTCTTCCGCTTCTGTTTTTAGCTGGAGGAAATATCCCCCAAAGCTGATGCCAGGCCTGGCTGGAGGGCAGGGCTGCTCCACTGCTCTCTGTTCCTCAGGGAAGCTCCAGTATAGGATTTAGCTTATCCCTGTCCCATTGCTGTGGAAGAAGTGGACTCCAGGGATGCCCAGGGTGGCTGGGAATGCTGAGTCTGGGAGCCTGGCCGGCATCACCCCAGGATCTGGCTGTGCCCATGTAATCGTGCTGTGCTGGGGAATGACCTTGGGCTGAAAACAATTCAACTCCTGGGCCTCACAGGCTCTTGCTATCAAGGTCAACCAAGACAGCCCTGGAAGCACATTTAACCAGTGGGGGAAGGGAGGGCTTTGCTCTGCTCTGGCTGAGCCAACACAGCCTGGGAATAGTGGTACAGCTGCAGGACACCGGGATGGGGCTGGGCAGAGGGTCCCAGCCCAGGGAAGCAGCTGATGGATGCTGACCTGGCTGCCTAAAAGGCTGGGAATGAAGCCCTGCTGCCTGTGTGGGCTGGGGGATCCTGGGGTCAGCATCATGATCTGGAAGTGTTGGCACAGGGGTCGGCATTGAAGGCACGGGACATGGAGAGACGAGGCTGGAGGCAGCAAGGACAGGCAGGCTTGGGAAAATGGGTGGGGAAAAATCACTGCTCAGGGCTTCGACCCCTCCAGCAAAGTCCTGCTATCAGGGACAGCAGGCTGTAAAAACCAGGCACGTGTCCCCTGCCATCACTTCAGCTGCCTGGGCAGGGCTGTGCCCTTTCCAACAGCCTCAGCAAAACCTGGCACAGGTTGTCTGCCTGTGCCTCGAAAATGGAAAAGAGTGAATTTATACAGCTTTCCAGCATGATACAATGTAATGATTTTCCTTCCTTGTGGATGGGAGGGATGCTGGATGCACCCTTAGCCCTTCTGTGCGGATGCAGCAGATCAGGGGAGAACAGCCCTTGCACATGGAGGGCTGCGGGGGGAAAGGGTGTCGTCTCTCTCTGAAAAAGGCACGGATAGATCGGAGAGAGCTCGAGGATCAATACAAAGGAGCAGGAACCTCAGGGAGCCATGTATGAGAGAGCAGAGTGATGCTTAAAGGGGGAGAGGAGAGTCTGCAGCTCGTCAGGGATGAGCTGGCATCGGGGATGCAACACAGCGAGCCAGGAAAATGTCAGGGGCTGTTTTGCTTCAGGTTTTAATGCTGAATATGTTCCCATAAAGGGAGAGGTGGGGGCTGCAGAGAGGCCCCCAAACATCTCCAAAGGGGGAGATGGGCCTGGGGTTCCTGCTTAGATTTTACCTCATGCAAATTCCCGTTAGAGCTGATGCTGCAAGGAGAAAATTGAAAGAGGAAGGTGCTGAGATGGTCCCTGTGCCTGTGAAACTGGGGATGTGGTCAGCACCTTTCCTTCTTCCCCTTGGGGAGCGGGAAGGGAAAGGCAGCGCTCCAAAAAGCCTCCAGGATTTTTGTGTGAGGATGATTTAAAGTGACTGGGGGTGGTTTCAGGAGTTTCCACCTCTCTTCTCATTGTCACAAAAGCAGGAGGGAGAGAAGGGAGCCCCGAGTGCATGGCAGGGTTAGTGACTGAGGAGCTGGCGCTGAAGGGGATGTGCAGAAATCGAAGCCAACTCCAAAAACTATCAGGATTATTTCCCCACTTTGACTCTCCTCTCCCCAAAAGTGTGGCACATGCCATTCCTGCACAGGCAAAGGGCTTCTGCTCTAGGGAAAGGGCTGGAAGAAGCGAGTGGAAAGCAGCGCTCACATGTTGTCCCACAAGTGCAGTAATTCAAGCACGGCCGTATCAGCTGGTGAAGGACAGGAGGATCCTCCCCTGGATAGTTTTGTCCAGAGCTGGTGAGAGCCAAGCACCAAGGACGAGCAGGAAGAAATGAAGCAAAACAGGGAAACTTGGGAGCCTGTGATGTCTGCCCAAGGGTAACACAATGGCTAGGAAGCTCTTTGCTCGGTTCCTCTTTCTCTCCTTTCAGCTTTTGCAACACCCCAGGGGGGATGGGAGGGGAGTCCCAGCCATGGCCAGGGAGTTGGGCTGGTCTATCACACTGTGCATGATCCGGGTGGTGAACTGGCTGGTGGCTTCACTGCCAAATGTCTTCAGTCTGGGAGGAGGCCGTGGCACTGGCTGTGTGCTGGAGGCCACATCCTGCTGTTCCCACCGAGGCCGGAGCTCGCCACCCCTAAATCCGGGAGATGTGGGGCCAGTGCTGCTGCCCTCCGGATGCTGGGGGATTGATTACTTTCTGATTCAGTCTGATAATCAAGAGACTCTAATTGCCCAGTAATTCCCTCCCTGCCTAATGGGCTGTCTCGCATCGTGGCTCCCCAGCCCGGCTCCACCCAATCGGCTCACCGGGGTGCAGTGGAGCACAGCATCCCATCCCTCTGATGCCCATCCCATCCAGCTGCCCAAGACCCCCATGGGCCCTGGTGGTCTCCACACCCGGCCCTGACCTCCTGCTGATGTTCCCCATCCCAAACCCATCCGCCCCATGCTGTTGTCGGACTTTTCCCCACTATCAGCGCGTTCACGGACCACAGTTCACACCCTCAAGGGCCATCAGCTCTACCCATGCCTTGTGGCTCCCCTTATTTGACGTATAATCTTCTAATTAATAATCAGCCTTTTCTAAGTGGAGTGCAAACATTAATTAATTCCCCGTGCGGTAGGTAATTAACAGCGATGACTCCCATTTTACTGCAAGGGAAGCTGCGATACAGGGATCTTGCACGATGCACCCGAGGTGGCAGAGGAATGACCAGGCAAAGGCAGCTCTGCTCCGGCACAGCCCTGCAGGAACCCCTGGCTGGGTCCCCTTGCACTGAGGGTTTCCCACAGGTACAGTCCCTGTGTGCCAGGGTATCTTTGCTCCATCACCGCGGCCACCTCCAGTAAGGAAGGGGTGGTCCCAAAGTGGCCTGGCCTGGCAAATCCATCACCATGGCCACTTCTGCCCTGAGGGATGAGGCATGTCCCTGGAGTGGTCCAGAAGAGCCTGCAGGTGTCCTGTCTCTCCACACCATCCCCTCCACAGCATCCATCTGTGAGCAGCCGTGGTGCTGGGTTTTGTGGCACCTTCACCAGGTGCTCCTGGCGAAGGGGATGCCATCCAAAGGAAAAGGACCCCTCTAGTGTTTCTATCCCGTGCCCAGTGTCCCATCACCTCCCATCCCCCCAGGTAATTACAAATCTCCATCTCAACAGGCTTTTGCAGGTTCCTCCTGCTGCTCCTTTGTTTGTCCCACAGCAGGGAGCAATGAAAGGGGGGGGAATAATGCTTGGATCCCCTCTCAGCCAGACACACGCTGGCAGTTTGGGGAGGGAGCCCCATCCTCATCCCCTCACTGTGCTCTCTGCAGCTCCCTGGTGACAAAGAGCTTGCTGGTATGGGCTGCCAGACCCTGATGGCAGGGCTGGCTCCCCCTCCATGATGCTGAACGAGGGTGTCCTCTGGAGAACAGGCACTTTTAGCTTTTTTTTCCCCCCGAGAATTTTATTTTTCTTCCCTGTTATCACTGTTTTCAAATGGCTGAGATTACACATCCAAGGTCCCCATGCTGAAGTCTGCGCGCTTCCAACCGGCAACAGATTGCGAGTGGCTGCTGCTACTTTACTTACAGGGCTGCTTAATTAACTTGATTAATCAGCCTGTGTTCGCACAACACTCTGGAGACGCAAAGCCCTCTGGTCGCTGCTGCCTGCTGCTCCACGGCCACTGCCCTTGCCTTTATCCCAGACCAATATTGGATGGTCACAGCCAAGGAGGGAATTGCAGAAAGGCAGCTTGGGCCGGAGCAGCCACGTTTCCCACTCCAACAAGGTTTGGATCAGAGGACAAAACAAATATTGCCCAAATCTGACCAAACCGCTGCTCTCACGGTGTCCCCTGCCAGCGCAGAGCGGGATGGGGAGCAGGGACCAGGGCCCCCTGCTTGACTTGACAGCTGAGCCAGAGCCGGTGGAGCGCTCCCTTCTCCCAGGTGCCACCGCAGGCACATGGCCCTCACTGGTGCCCGGCGGGCGTCGGTGGCACTCCGGGTTGCCCGTGTGGGTCCAAGGGCCGAGGGCCTGGCAGGAGCCGTGCCCTGCTGACATCAGCAGTGAACTTGGCCCCGCGTCCCGCTCCGGGCCGGGGTCACCCGTGCCTCCCCGGCCCGGGGGGTGCAGGTGACGGGCGCTCCACGTGCCCCGCGTGGGCAGCGCTGCGGGCAGGGACAGGCAGCACCCCCGGGGTCCTGCGCCACACCTGCACCGCGGGGTACCCCCATCCGTCCCGGGGGGGCTGCAGACTCCCTGCTCCCGCACAGCCCGGGGGGGAAAACGGGCCGGGACATCTCCCCCCATCACACGCGGGGCTTTGTGCGAGGGCTCGGGTGGGGGGGGCTGCCCGGGGGGGCACCGCGGAGTGGGGCGAGCGCGGGGGGGCGAGCACGAGGCCACAGCCGCGCTCCCAAACCCTCACGGCGGTACCCGGGGATGGGGGTGGTGGTAGCTGCGCCCCCCAAACCCCGACCCGCCTCGGCTCACCCCCTCCCCCCCGACATTTCCCCTCACGGCGGGGCGGGGGGGGGG
>JAWWES010000035.1:12909091-12969089 GCA_035583135.1 Lophotriccus pileatus | reverse complement strand
GCGGCGGCGGCCCGGATATAAGGCGCGCGCGGGCGGCGGGCGGGAGCCGCCGCGAGCTCTGCCTGCCCTCACCGCGCGCGCGCCCCGCTCCCGCCGCCGCCTCGCGCCCGCCCCGGCTCCGACCGCGCCACTCCGCAAAGGTGAGAGCGGCACCGCCGCGGCGGGGGCGGGAGTCACTCGTTGTCGTTGTTGTTGTTGTTGTCTCGGTGCGATCGGGGCTGTCGGCACGGCGGCGATCCCGGCTCCCGGCGCGCCCTTTTGTGCGCTGTGCGGGCTGGCGGGCCCCGCAGCGCCCTGCCGTGTTTTAAGGGTTACGGGCGCAGTTCGCGGTTTAACGCTTGTTCGGGTGGTGATGCTCGCGGGGGGGTCGCGCCCCTACCGCCCGTGGGGCTAATCCGCCCCGTAAGAGGATTGCTCGTGGGGCCCGGGGGGGGAGCGGGCGGTTCGGCTGTTGTGTCCCGCCAGCGGCTGGAGGCACGCGGTGTGCGGGGCTTTGTCCTCTCCGGGGAGCCGCCCGCGGTGGGCTCGGGACCTGGGGGCGTTGTCCTCGGTGGGGAGGGGCGCGGCCCCCAGCCCCGCACATGCGGGCAGCCCTGGTGGCTGGTGCTTGTAGGAGAGGGGGGGGGGGCCGCACCCCCTGTGCGGGGCGAGGCTGTGGATCGGAACAATGCGAGGTTGGGGGGTGCAGGGGGACCCCCCCGGTGTGCCTAGAGCCCTGGTGCGGGCAGGGCGCCCGCTCCGGCACCGACTACACTTCCCAGGCTGCCCGTGCGGGGCGGCACATGTGCAGCAGCTGCCGCCGCCCCCCCGACACCGGATTACACCGGCGCGGCCGGAGCCGCCGGGGCTGAGCCTGGGCGGGCGGCAGTTGCATAAGACTCTGGCTCCCTGGCGCTAATCCCGCCCGTGGTGCCGCCGGTTGATGGGGCAGAGCCCCGGTCACGCTTGGCTGGTGGGCTGGGCGTGGTGGCCAGCGCTTGTCCTGCTGCGGTTCCTTATTAGTGGCGGGTTGAGGCTTTGGGGGCTGCCAAGGCAGTGTGACAACCCCCCCCCGGGGCTGTGCAGGGACATCGAGCTCCTCTGGCTGTGCCTGGCACACGGTGGGGCACCGGGACGAGCACCGTGTGACCCCCGGGGCAGGGTGGAGGTGTGGAGCCGCTCTGCCTGGCACAGGGTGGGGTGCAGGGATGAGCACAGGGCGTGACCCCCGGGGCTGTGCGGGGGCGTCGAGCCTCGCTGCCTGTGCCTGGCACACGCCGAGGCTCTGGTAAAAGCACTGAGTGACCGCTGGGTCTGCACGGGAGTTGTTGAACCTCCCTGGCTGGCACACAGCGGGGTGCTGGGGCGAGCCATCGGGCGTGACCCCCGGTGCTGCGCGGAGGCGTCGAGCCCCGCTGTCCGGCACACGGCGGGCGCTGGGGTGGGGCAGCCACGCCTGGGGTGTGGCCGCCGCCGTCCCCCCGAAACCCGGTGGCGGGCGAGGCTCGGTGCTCCATCCATTGCCTTTTATGGTAATAATGCGAGAGGGCGCAGGGACTTCCTTTGTCCCAAATCCGCGCAGCGCCGAAATCTGGGAGGCGTCGCCCCCTCTAGCGGGCGCCGAGCGAAGCGGAGCTGCGCCGGCAGGAAGGAAATGGGTGGGGAAGGCCCTGGCGGCATCGCCTTCGCTTCCCGCCCGCAGCCGTGGGGACGGGGCTCGGTGTGTGACCGGGGGTGCTCATGTCTCCTCCTCTCGTCTCCCCCCGCAGCCAGCCATGGATGATGATATTGCCGCGCTCGTTGTTGACAATGGTTCCGGTATGTGCAAGGCCGGTTTCGCCGGGGACGATGCCCCCCGTGCTGTCTTCCCATCCATCGTGGGTCGCCCCAGACATCAGGTAGGTGGCTTGGGGGGGGGTGCATGTGACCCGACAAAAATGAGCAGTTTTTGGTGAGAGTGGTTGCTTTCCACAAGAGCAAGAAGCCCTTCTACTTGGCTTTATACCATTAGAGGCTTCTGTGCTGCAGCACAGCTGGTGGGGAGTGCAGCCTCCTGCAGAGAGCCTTTGTGCAATGTGTGTTGGAGCAGCTGGCCAAGTGCCTTTCCTCATAGAATAGGGACAGTAATTGGAGGCTTAGCTTTGGAAAGCAGGTTATCCACCCAGTTGGGCTCGTCCTTCAGCTGTACTTAACACATCCTCCTTGTTGTACAGGGTGTGATGGTTGGTATGGGCCAGAAAGACAGCTATGTTGGTGACGAAGCCCAGAGCAAAAGAGGTATCCTGACCCTGAAGTACCCCATTGAACACGGTATTGTCACCAACTGGGATGACATGGAGAAGATCTGGCACCACACTTTCTACAATGAGCTGAGAGTAGCCCCCGAGGAGCACCCTGTGCTGCTCACAGAGGCTCCCCTGAACCCCAAAGCCAACAGAGAGAAGATGACACAGGTATGTAGAACTCTGGAGCTTGGAGCTACAGCAGATGTTGCTGCAGGCCAGCTCTCCTCTTCCATGTTGTCCTCTCTCCTCCTTCACCACTATTCTCCCTTTTTGCCATCTTCACAGGGTTTTCCTTTCCTGACCTGAGTCTCCTCTTTGCTGGACCTTGACAGGTTTTGTTTGCTCTTCTAAGCTGGCTTTCTCTGAGACTGAACTAGCAACTTGTCTAACTGCTGTTTCTGACTAGGCACACTAATCTATTTACAGCCTTGAGTGACTGTACTGTAGTTTACTTGGCATTTGTTTTGTTCCTTGCTGTGACATAGAGGTGGCTCTGGTGGTGGTGTCCCTGCTCAGGCTCTGACTTGGCAGGTTTGGGTGGGGAACAGGTGAGATAAGCATGGACTTTGAGGGGGAGTGGAGAGATCTGTTATCTGGGGGCAAAAGTAAAACCACTTGCATGGACTTTGCATAGACTTGTAACAAGAAGCGTAGTTTTTTATTGCTCTTGACTCAACCCCTTCATTTCTCTCTTTAGATCATGTTCGAGACCTTCAACACCCCAGCCATGTATGTAGCCATCCAGGCTGTGTTGTCCCTGTATGCCTCTGGTCGTACCACTGGTATTGTGATGGACTCTGGTGATGGTGTTACCCACACTGTGCCCATCTACGAAGGCTATGCCCTCCCCCATGCCATCCTCCGTCTGGATCTGGCTGGCCGTGACCTGACGGACTACCTCATGAAGATCCTGACAGAGAGAGGCTACAGCTTCACCACCACAGCCGAGAGAGAAATTGTGCGTGACATCAAGGAGAAGCTGTGCTATGTCGCCCTGGATTTTGAGCAGGAGATGGCCACAGCTGCCTCTAGCTCCTCCCTGGAGAAGAGCTATGAACTCCCTGATGGCCAGGTCATCACCATTGGCAATGAGAGGTTCAGGTGCCCCGAGGCCCTCTTCCAGCCATCTTTCTTGGGTAAGTCCAGCTCTTGTAGGATACTCTGTGCCCCCAGTGTTCCTCACGTGAAGGGTGACCTGTAGGTCATGACAGTGGGATACCATATTACTGCTGGTCTGTAGCAAGGTTTGTGCTGTCCCACAAGATAGCCTCACTTCCCATACAGCCTAAAGCTGTTGGAGGCATTTGGGAGAACTGAGCAGGAGCCATGGCTCTGTAGTGCCTTCCTGCTGGAGGAGCCTCTGGTCCCCTGGTTGCCCATAGCATCTCAGGCAGGCTTCCTTGGCTACGTCTGAGCCCTTGCTGACTTGAGACTGCTTTTTTCCTCACAGGTATGGAGTCCTGTGGTATCCATGAAACTACCTTCAACTCCATCATGAAGTGCGATGTGGATATCCGTAAGGACCTGTATGCCAACACAGTGCTGTCTGGTGGTACCACAATGTACCCCGGCATTGCTGACAGGATGCAGAAGGAGATCACAGCCCTGGCACCCAGCACAATGAAAATCAAGGTAGGATGGAGTTGTGGGAACATCCCTGCACCCCTGCTAGGCTGAAACACAGGGTGGGTGGAGAGGGATAAGCTAAGCTCCTGCTAGAAAAGATAGAAAGTGTCTGTGTCTAGTGCAGCCCTAATGGCCTTGGGTCTGGACAGGATGGCACCCACCCAACCATATGAATAATGGGATTAGTGTAAAGACTGGCTGCAAAGGAGGGAGGTGGGGGTGTGAAGTTGTGTCTTGATCCTGTTTGGACTTCACGGTATCTTGGCCACGGCTAGATAAGGGCGTTAGGCAGCTCTGTCTTGCAGCGCTGTGCGTGGGCTGTGAGCGTAGTGTGATGCTGTGTCTGACTGGTTCCTCCTCTTCCCTGCAGATCATTGCCCCACCTGAGCGCAAATACTCTGTCTGGATCGGAGGCTCCATCCTGGCCTCCCTGTCCACCTTCCAGCAGATGTGGATCAGCAAGCAGGAGTACGATGAATCCGGACCCTCCATTGTCCACCGCAAATGCTTCTAAACCGGACTGTTACCAACACCCACACCCTTGTGATGAAACGAAACCCATAAATGCGCATAAAACAAGACGAGATTGGCATGGCTTTATTTGTTTTTTTTTTGGCGCTTGACTCAGGATTAAAAAACTGGAACGGTGAAGGTGTCAGCAGCAGTCTTAAAACAAAACATGTTGGAGCGAACGCCCCCAAAGTTCTACAATGCATCTGAGGACTTTGATTGTACATTTGTTTCTTTTTTTAATAGTCATTCCAAATATTGTTATAATGCATTGTTACAGGAAGTTACTCGCCTCTGTGAAGGCAACAGCCGAGCTCGGAGGGAGCCGATGCCAGTTACTGGTGTTAGGTTATAATTGCTTGTCTGTAAATTATGTAACCCAACAAGTGTCTTTTTGTATCTTTCCGCCTTAAAAACAAAACACACTTGATCCTTTTTCTCTTCGATTTGTCAAGCAAGCAGGCTGTGTTCCCCAGTGATAGATGGGAATGAAGGCTTTACAGTCCCCCTGCAGGGCCGAGAAGGGCCAGTATGTGGGGGAGGGAGGGGCTACCTGTACACTGACTTAAGACCAGTTCAAATAAAAGTGCACACCATAGAGGCTTGACTGGTGTTGGCTGTTAATTTTCTTTTCATGCCACTTCTTGACAGTTGCTCCCTGCTCTGATCTTGCCCTGCCAGGCTACACAGCTCTGCTATCGGGCTGGGGGGGATGCTGGTGCTGCAGGGCACAAGGCAGATGGCTCTTGGTGATATGCAGGGGGGGTAGAGCTGAGCCTGCCAAACCTGTGGGTCTCCAAGGCTGCCCTGGGCTGGAGCTTTTCAGATACTGGCAGAGTGTGCAACAGGGAGCTGTCAGGAGCTGGGTTTAGTGGGGATCCAGATGCACCTTCCCAAATGCTGCTCTCTGTGTCTCCTCAGTTGAATGTTCAGGTTTGGAGTGATGGAAGCAAGTGAGGTGTGGGGACGCTATAAATGTGCTGGAGCAGCTGCCTTTTCCCTCAGCCAAGGCTTCTTTGAATAGTCTGCAGCCTTGTGTGGGGCAGTGTCCCATCTTCTCCCTGCTCTAGGTGTCAAAGCTTGTCTGTCCTGCTGGTTTGCCCTGGGAGGGGAGGCCTGGGTTCAAGCTGGGAGACTCATGCTGTGACAGGGTGCTGGCTGGGTGCAGCAACTTTCAGGTGAGAGTGAGAGAGAGTCTCCTGTGAAATGGAAAAAATTGACTTCAGAGAGCAGGGCCACTGGGGTGTTACATGGGTGGGGCTGGGAAAAAGGTGCAGGGAAGAGGGAGGAAGTTCTGGCAGGGTGAATGACACCCACAACTCCAGATCTTGCTGAGGGCAGTGCAGGTACCTGCCTCCAACCCAGCCTCTGCCAGAAAGGCTTGCACAGATTCCTGGCTCTGGTCCCATCTTTTGGGCTTCCAAACCTTCTGTGATGCTTCAGCCTTGTTCGATCAACTTCATGGAAGAGAGTGGCTGCAGGGGGGGACCCTCACAAAGCTGTGCTGGGAGATGGGACTCTGACATTGCAAAGTCCACGAGTCCCTAGGGCTGGAGCCACTGCTGTGAAAAGGAGACAGAGGATTGAGGCTGCTGGATCAGGACCAGGGTGACACTCTGCATCGCCAGCTCGGGCAGACCAGACCTGGGAGCATTGCTCTCAGGTGTGCTGGCTTCCCAAGGCTCCACCAGCCTGCCTGCCTTTGAAGAGCTAATGGCTGTGATTGTGTCATGCTTCCAGCAGATGAAAGGGAACAAGCTCCAGTGTCTCTTTAATCCTCTGCCTGGCCTGCTCCTGCTCCGGTCTTGTGCTGTACTCAGGGCAGACCTGCTGGTTTCCACCCTTCATCTCCCCTGCCTCCCTCCAGGGTGCAGGGGGAGCCTGAAAGGGCTGGAGGTACAGACACTGGGCTGAGCTGACGAGTTACTGGAAGCACCAGTTTGCAGCAGAGAAGGTGAAACAGGTTGGAGCATGGCCCAAACTGGGCTTATAACTTCAGGTCTTGGAGAAACAGGGTGAGGAGGAGGCAATGGCAGCTTCTGGGGAAGGAGCTGGTGGGAGTGGGCCAGGAAAAAGGCCAGGAGCAAAGACAAGATGATAGTAATAGGGAAATTAGGTGCCTTTCTTCAGCCCTGTCTGAAATGGTCACTGGTTGCTGTGGGAAAATGTGTTGAGACACAAAGAAAAGATGATGGTGGCAGTGACAAACTATAGAGCAACAAAATGCAGGGGGCCGAGAGCAGCTCAGGTGGGCAGAGGTGTAAGCACAGGGAGAGGGTGAGCGCTGGGCTGGTGCAGAGCTGCTGGACACAGGGTAGCCAGGATGATTTTCCTGCTCCAGTGCCAGCCAAGGTTTGCTGTTAGTTAACGCTTTGCAGGGCTTTTTCTCCTTTCTTCTCATTTCACTTGCTGTTTTGGGCAATCAGTTCACCAGTAAAATGAGGCCCAGCCTTCCACAGCCCTTCCTGATGCCTCTCCAGCATGAGGCCAAGGCTCTGTTTATCCCTCCTCTGGGCCGTTACATGCTGGAGAAAAGAATGTGGTGCCGGGCAGGGACCACTGGAGCATTACTCAATGCTCCCGACTCCGGCGAGCAGGGGAGAGCCCCGAGTGGTTTCCTCTCAGGAACATCAGGCCTGGAAGAGGGGGATTTTTTTAACCACAGTTTCTTGTCATCAAGTTTCGATTTACCCCTCGCTGTTTCACAGAGGTGGGGAAATGCCAAGAGGCCTGTCAGGAAGGGCAGCAGAGGAGTTGGTTTATCCATGTCCTGGCTCTAGCCATGCTAGACTCAAAGGAGAAGATGTGTAGGGAATAATCAGTGCCCTGGCTACCTCCTCCTCCTCTCCAGCACAAAAATAGCCAGGGGTTGTGGGGAGACCAGGAGGTTTAATAAGTCCACCCACAGGCCAGCCTGAGCGCGTCCCCCTGTCTGGCTCAGCCATGATGACATTCCAGGATTCCTCGGGCTGCAGAGACGGCAGGACTCAGCTATAGATCCTTGCAAGCCACCCAGCCCTTTTCTGCCTCCCTGTAGCTGCCCCAGGAGTGATGGCTCAGCTCAAGGGAGCTGAGCAAACACGTTTTATGTCCTTCCTTCCCTCAGAGCTCCCAACTTTCAGTCCTGCTGGAGACACAGTCACTGGCACTTCACCTGCAATTAGCTGGTGACCTGGAAAGTCACCTCACTGAGCCGCTTATGGAATCAAGCCACCGCCGGGAATTAGTGATGTCCTTGGCAAAGGAGATGGTTGCAGCTCTCAGGATTTAGCCCTGAAGGGCCTCATTGTCTCTCAGCTGTGTCAGGGACAGTTGACCAGAAATGGTCCCTGAATGGGGAGGGTCCAGTTCTCTCGTTAGTGAGTATGTGCTCCTCTAGAACAGGTGCCAGCTGGCTGTGTGCAAAAGTCCCAGGAAATCCCAGAGCATTCAAACTACACTGGCCTCCTTGCAGAAGTCCCCTCAGAAGGTGCAAAGCATCACCTTCAGAAAATGGCCTTTCTGAGGTACCAGTTCAGGGATGGGCTGTGGTATGGGCTGTGCTTGGGGCAGGAACAGTCCCGGCCTCTGAAGTTGTTCTTTGCAGGATTGCTGACCTGGAGCCTGCCCTGACTTGCATTATACCCATCTGTAATCCACTTTAGCAGGCCTTACAGTATTAAACCGTATCAAGGATTGAGAATCACTTCAGCAGTGGAGCTAGCGGTCCACCCAAGCATACCAAGTGCTCTGGCTGCTGCAGTCCAGCTGGACTTTAGTCACGCTGACAAAAAGACGTCCAGGTTGTATCAGTCTTAAGAATCAGAAGAGAGAACTGAAGCAAGACTTTTCAGAGATAAAAATATAAAATCCCCAGGTCAGTCTGGCCTTGAACAGTTAAGAGATTTTGTTTTATACACAGCAAAATATCTTGACACTGGTATTAATTTGTTTGCCTGCCTGGACTGGTACAGCATGGTATGTGCCTTCCTTCCTCAGGCTGAGAAAATTTATATTAGTTGTAAGATGACCAAAGTCTGCCCTGAGATGGCCCAGCCTTGAGCAGAACCCAACCTCACAGCAGGCTCCCAGGTGCCCGCGTGGAGAAGAGCATTCCTGAAGTGGGCCACAGCAGAGAGGGATTCTCCTCACTCTGTCTGGCCACCTCCCAGGGCCATCAAGAGAAACACCAGAGTTCAGTGTAGCTGTTCATTTCCTTCCTCCTTTATCACCTGTTACCTCCTCATGTTCAACCTCTGTGTCTTATCTGCAGCAGCATGCTGTTCATTTATTTGGTGGATCACAAGTTCAAACACAGCTCCTTTTACAAAGCCTGGTTTCTCCTCAGGATGTCCTTACACCTACCTCTGTTCCCAGGTCTTATTTGGGATGTCAGCTGCTGTCTGGCCCATGTATGCCCCAGGGCTGGAGGGAACCTGTGGCTACTTCTAACTCCAGCTGCTCCAGCCACCCTGGCTCTCTGGGCAGGGCCTTTACTCTGCCTTTGGGACTCCCTGATGATTTTATTTCCCATTTGCATTGGAAATGCAGCTCTCCTCCGCCCTGGTCTCTGCTTTCCCTGATGACTGCAAATATGGTAGGTTGGTATTTTTCCCAGATGTCAAACGAGTTGGTCTTGACTGAAGGGCCTCCAGATTTAACTTGTCATTACCTTTTATTTAAGTGAAACACATGACAAACAAAGCAGGTACAGATCCTCTTACTGAGGCTCTCCCTCATCTAAAGGCTAAGAGAGATTTTCCTCTTTGACTCCAGAGCCCTCTCACAGGCCTAGAAGCAAAATACATAATGAAGACTTGAGGCACTTGCTATTTCTAAGTGAAACCCCCAATTAACCCCTAATGTAATTCACGGCCTTAAATGGCAACAATCAAGCAGGAAGAAAATAGCAACTTATTCATCTTCCTTCGTGGGAAATCTTTAAAACACATTTTCTATGAACAAAATTCCTGAAGCATACACGTAACTGGAAATTCTAGAGCTCTGGTCCTGTCTGTACTTGAGATTTGGGATGAGGAGCTAATATAGCCATGCTAAGCCAGCTACTATCCTTGGACATGGCTGTGTGTGATGGCTGTGCTCACAGCAGCCCTACGTGAGTCTACACGGCCCTCCATGTATCAGTGAAGTGTAGGATAGTGATATTAGGAAAAAATTCTTCCCTGTGAGGGTGCTGAGGCCCTTGCACAGGTTACCCAGAGAAGCTGTGGCTGCCCCATCCCTGGAGGTATTCAAGATCAGATTGGAAGGGACTTGGAGCAACCTGGGCTAGTGGAAGGTGTCCCTGCCCATGGCAGAGGGTAGAACTAAATGAGCTTTAAATCCCTTCCAACCCAAATCATTCTGTGCTTCTCACACCCACAGCCAAACTTAGAACATTTAGCCTGGTTTGAGCCTAGATTGATGATGGCTGCACACACAGCCAGTGAAACTGAGGGTGATATGTATGTATTTAGGGTTAGCTGCACCCGCTTTGTTCATGTCAACCCATTCAGTGCTCACGGGTGTCCTGTCTTCCTCACCCCCTCTGTGAACCGGGAGATGCTCGCTCTCCCAAATACTCTGCTGCCTCCATGGAAAACCAGGGTACAAAACAGAGCGAGCACCCTGGGGGCTGCGGGACATCCCCGTGCAGGTGTCCTGCCCAACCAGCAAGGCTTCCTCTGCCCTCCGAGTCACTGCTGCACCCTCGGGCTCCTCGCAGGGCGGATTTACATCTTTGGAGCCAACTCAGGGCTTCGTGGGCTGACGCGAGCCAGCGGCTGAGGGCAGAGGAGGCCGAGTGCCGCGGGTACCACAGCGCTGGTGGCCGCGGGGCTGAGGAGAGGGAGCTGCTCCCTGAGCAACTCTGGTTTTGCCCTCAAAAATGCTGGTGCCCTCAGAGCCCACCGAGTTGTGAGGGGACAGCTCTGAGACCAGGCTGGATGGGGCTCTGAGCAACCTGGTCTAGTGGAAGGTGTCCCTGCCCCTGGCAGGGGGGTGGAACAAAATGAGTTTAAGGTCACTTCCAACCAAAACCATTCTGTGATTCTACCATTAGGAGCAGGGCAGTGATTGTCCCCCTGTACTTGGCATGGCGAGGCCGTACCTCAAGTGCTGTCTTCAGTTCTGGGCCCCTCAGTTCAGGAAGGACACTGAGGGGCTGGAGTGTGTCCAGAGAAGGGAATGGAGCCGAGGAATGGTCTGGAGCACCAGAAGCGGCTGAAGGAGCTGGAGGGGCTCAGCCTGGAGAAAAGGAGGTTCGGCAGGACCTTCCAACCCTCTGCAACTCCCTGACAGGAGGAGGGAGCCAGGTGGGGGTCAGGCTCTTCTCCCAGGCAGCGAGCGACAGAACAGGAGGACACCGTCTTAAGCTGTGCCAGAGGTGGTTTAGGTTGGACATTAGGAAGAATTACTTCACAGAAAAGGTGAATGGGCTGCCCAGGGAGGTGGTGAAGTTCACCATCCCTGAAGGTGTTTAAGGAAAGACTGGACGTGGCGCCGAGTGCCATGGTCTACTTGACACGGTGGTGTTCGGCCAAAGGTTTGGACTCGGTGACCTCAGAGGTCTTTTCCAGCCCACAATCGATCCTGTGATCCTGTGACTCCGCGGAGCCGCCACTCCCACATCATGGCGGCGCCGCGCTCAAGATGGCGCCGGGCGGCGGCCGCGCCGCGCTCAAGATGGCGGCGGGGCGGGCGCTGCCGCGGAACCGGGTCATGGCCGCGCCGGAAGGGCCGTGAGGCGGCCGGGCCGGCGGGGAGCGAGCCCGGGACGCGGCCGCTCCGAGCGGGGCGCGGGGAGGCGGTGGCGGCTGCGGCGGCTGCGGAGGGGCCGCGCGGCCGCCGCCATGTTCCGCTCTGGAGAGGTGAGTCGGGGCTTGGGGAGGGGGGCTCCCTTCGCCCCCCGCTTTCCTTCCGCACCGTCCTCTCGGGGTGCCGGTGACCGGGGCTGGGGGAGCCGGGAGCCCCTCAGGGCGGGAGCCGGGCTGGGGGGCGAGGAGAGCGCTGGGCGGTGGGGCCGGGCCGCCGAAATGGCCCTCGCCGGGGTGTTTTCGGGGGGTAGGGGGAGTCACAGGGGCTGTGAGGTGGGAGCAGCCCCCCTTCCCCTCAGGAGGTGCCGTGGCGTTAATATAACAATTTGGGGTTGTGGTTTCGTGGTTAAGGTGTGGGCATGTGGCAGGAGAGCTGTGGGTGGTCCGGTGCTGGGCTGCAGTGTTGGTGTGTGTATGTGTAAATATATATATATATATAAAAACTAAATACACATATATATAGATAGATATGGTTATATAATTCTTAAGGTTATTGAAACGGATGGCGCTTGGAGGAAAGATGTGGAAAGAGACCGCTGCGATATATTTAGGAAAGAATCAGGAACAGTCACTTTTCCTACTGCAAACTAAGTGGAATGAATGGAAATGTTTTTTTCTCCCCATTCCAAAGTAGCAGCAGCGAAAGAGCAGATGAAGGTACTGTGGCTCATGTGAAGTTTTGCGCTATCTCCATGTTATCTTCTGAGGGAAAGCTTTTTGGTTTCTTCATGCAGATGGATGTACTTAGAGATCCAAGTGTTTCTGTTTTGTCTCCCTTTAAAAATCCTTATGAGGCTCGGGATATCTGTTTGCTCAAAAGTGTTGCTGAAGTGTCCAAGTCAGCAGCTTTTCTCTCTTTTTGTTTTCCCCCCAGGAGGTTGTAAGTGAGGAGAGTGAGGAGGAAAGCAATGGTGTCAACTTGATGGAGTTCTCAGATGAGATCCTTCTGCACATCCTCAGCTACGTCCCTTGCACAGACCTGGTCCTGAACGTCAGGAGAACCTGCAGGAAACTTGCAACGCTTTGCCTTGACAAGAGTCTAACACATACAGTTCTCCTTCAGAAGGACTATAAGGTGGGGAGAGTAGCTTGCTTCTTGTTAGCTGTGAAGACTAATTTGACTTCTGAAAAAAACACCAAGTAGAACTTTCCAATGTGCCTGCATGAATGGACTGTTCTTGAACTCTGAAATCAAACACACAGTAAGCTGTTTTATAAAAGCGTTTGTTTTCCAGAATGCTTTGTTAGAACAGCTCTGTGCTCCCTTAGTTTTGTAAAATACTGTCAGTGTAAACTTCTCTGTGTTTCTGGAAGCTGAAACTAAAGTGAATGTGACCTGGCATTTGTAGCCATTTGAGTTACCATTTTCTCAAAATATGTTTTCCATATTGCTGTGCAAAAAAATCCTCTGTGTGTTGCTGTCAGGCATGCAGTCAGTGAAACCAGAATTTGTGTATGTGCTATGACAGAAATAAAGCGTGGGACTGAAGGGTGATATGGTTTTATGGGAACTGTATCACCAAGTGCAGGCAAGGGGAAGCCTCTCTTACTCATTTCCAGAAGAGAAAACTGGATGAAGAAGAATGGAAACATTCTTCTTTCGGTTTGAGTTTCCATAGATAGTTCTGCTGAAATAGATTTGCTGGTAGAAAATGGAGGTGGTTTCCATTCCACTCTCAGCTGCTGAACAGCTGTAATGCAGAACTGCACAGGCTAAGGAGCTATAAGAAGTGTAATCTTAGGAGTCCAAAGCATGGCAGACTGAGGTGCCAGCAGTAAAATAATGCTTTGGCTGGGCTGCCATGCCCAAACCTTTTATCCGCAACTCCAGCTGGGAAATTGAGTCAGTGCCTTATATCTCATGGACTGTGCTTTTTGCTTGGGTGCAGGTGAACAAGGACAAAGTGAAGCAGCTGATGAGGGACATCGGAAAGGAGATTTACCAGCTGAACATGGCTGGGTGCTACTGGCTGCCCAGCTCCACCATCGATCACGTAACACGCTGCAAGAACCTGGTGAAGCTCAACTTGTCCGGGTGCCACGTCACCTCTCTCCGGCTCTCCAAGATGCTCTCCACGCTCCAGCACCTGCGCTCCCTGGCCATCGATGTCAACCCGGGCTTCGATGCCAGCCAGCTGAGCAGTGAGTGCAAAGCCACCCTCAGCCGTGTCTTGGAGCTGAAGCAAACGCTCTACACGCCGTCCTACGGCGTCGTCCCGTGCTGCACGAGCCTTGAGAAGCTGCTGCTTTACTTTGAGATCCTCGACCTCTCGCGAGAGGGGTTCATGCTCTCCGGGCAGCTGATGGTGGGCGAGAGCAACGTGCCCCACTACCAGAACCTCCGCACCTTCTATGCCAGGCTGGCTCCTGGCTACGTCAATCAGGAGGTGGTCAGGCTGTACTTGGCAGTGCTGAGTGATCGGACACCTGAGAACCTCCACGCCTTCCTGATCTCTGCGCCCGGCAGCTTTGCGGAGACGGGAGCCACCAAAAACCTCCTGGACTCCATGGCTCGAAATGTACGTCTGGATGCTTTACAATTGCCCAAAGCCTGGATTAACGGCTCCGGGCTCCTGCAACACTTGAAGTTCAACAACCCTTTCTACTTCAACTTTAGCCGATGCACCTTATCTGGTGGGCACCTGATCCAGAGGGTCATTAACGGAGGGAAGGATCTTAAAAGCCTGACCAGTTTGAATCTCAGTGGCTGCGTTCACTGTCTGGCCCCGGAGTCCTTGTTTCGGAAAGCGGAAGATGACATTGACAGCAGCATTTTGGAAAGCCTGGTAGTGTCTTGCTGCAACCTGAGGCACCTCAACCTGTCTGCAGCTCACCATCACAGCTCCGAAAGCATCGGGAACCACCTGTGCCAGCTGCTGTCCAGGCTAAAGCACCTGCTCTCCTTAGCACTGCCGGTTTGCTCCATCACAGATGTTGCTGCGAGCGTGGAGAAGCCTCCCACGGCTCCTAGTTTGGTGCCCCAAACATTCGGAAGGAAAGTTCGGATTGGGATACAGACATATCCAAGGAACTTAGCGGACCAGGCAAATCAGAAGATAGAGTCCTCGGTGTTCTGGGCTCTGATGGGAAACCTCCGGTTTTTGGAAACCTTGGAAATAATTGGGTCCAGTTTCTCCTCTGCCATGCCCCGCAACGAGCCAGCCATTCGGAACTCGTTGCCTCCTTGTGTCAGGGCACAAAGCGTGGGGGATTCAGAGGTGGCTGCCATTAGCCAATTGACTTACCTGCAGAGCCTCACCTTAGCACAGCTGCCAAATATTCTCACTGGCTCTGGGCTCGTTCACATCGGGCTGCAGTGCCAGCACCTGCGGACTCTTTCCTTGGCCAACCTGGGCATGATGGGGAAGGTGGTCTATATGTCTGCTCTCATGGACATGCTGAAACACTGCAAGTGTTTGAGAGATCTCAGGTGAGGGGCTGCCCTTGAACATCTCCCATTTTTGTTTGTGGATCTCCAGAAGTGTAGTGTTTGGTTTGGTGTGGTTGCTGTTAAAACTGTAGTAGCCGCAATGGCTTGAAAACTGGGTGTTTTCCTTCCTGATTTGTGGAGAATGGGACGGCATTGCATGTTTTCCTTGAAGGCTCAGGATGTGCCCTTTAACCAGTGTTTTAAGAGCAAAAAGTGCTGTGACTGCTTTCCTTTTAGATAAGGAAGAGTGGATGCTGCATATTTTGGAGCTAGCAGCCTGTCAGGGCTGGTTAAATACCACGAGCCTTTGCTGACTTTTTGGCTTTGTGTACATGTACATCTCTTAAACTTCCAGGAAGGAAGAGATTCCTACACTGTCCAGATAATATAGAGTGCTCCTCAGTTTTCCCAATGAGATATTTTTCTGCCTTTGGTTTGTATTAAAATCTCACCTGTTTGCTTTTTTATTTCTTGATAATTTACTGAAAACATTCCAAATTTAGAGTTTGTCCTGTTGGTATTCCTCTCCTGGTAGGATTTAAAGGATCTGATCCTAAGGGGGCTACAAAAGAGCTTCATGGTAGCCAAAATGTGCTCATGAAAGCAAAGAGCACAAACTGATAGTTTCCTTGCATCAGTCTGTATTAACACAAATATTATTACTTTAGAAAGATGCTTTTTTTTTTTTTTTTCCCTCCCCCAAAATGACTTTATTTTGGTGAAAATGCAGGACCTGTTAGTCCTATTGTCACAATGGGATTGTTCACAAAAGGGCGCAAAATGCTGAATAGTTGTAGCAGCCAAGGTCACCCTGTGGTCACAGTTCAGTTCCTGTGACTGAAATTGTTGCTCATCGCCTGGAACTGGTGTTTGTGGGCCTTTTCCTAATCCACTGCAATCTGTGAAGGGATCCAGGGGGGCTAAATCACCTCAGGATGGTTTTCATGTTCCACCACTTCTCATCCAAGAGATGCCAGCTGTTGGAAATTCATTTGCTCCATGTCTTGGGTTACGTGAACGTGTCTTTAACCTTCAGGAGCATAAAGAGGTGTGGAAGGACTGAGGGCTGGGGAAGGAGGTTTGGGTGTGCAGGGTTCCTTTGCTCAGCCTGGGCCCTGTAGTTTCCAGAGGCTTTGAAATGGAGGCCAAGAGCAGTAAATACAGGTGGGAGGCAGCGTAGAGCCTGGAATAAAGGCTGGAACAAGGGTTCTCCTTGTACTGTGCTTCGATGGAAGCTGTCATTCCTCTTTCCTGCCTAAGATCTCGGGTTTTATACAGGCTTAAAATGGTTTTAGTGTTTAGCACTTCCTCCTGATAATGTAGTTTCCTTTTCATTTGATTCCCTGCTGTTCCCACCCTTTTTTCCCTTCCCAGTTTTCCAGGCTGAGTTTAAGGGGATCTTCCAAAGCAACATTTCCATCTAGCGAGTGAAGGGTGGCATTGCAAGTGTGGCTGGCGTGGCTCGGGGATTCACCTGGAAATCTGCTGTCAGGATGCTGAGCTTTTTGTACTGAATATACAGTGACCCAATAATTCTGTTGAAAAATTGGAGAGGATGCCCATCTCCTTGATATTAATTTTAATTTATTACCCAAACTGCTGATATCCTCTTAGGATCTCTCCAGGCAATGCCCCCTGACAGCAGTTGCAGGCTGAGACTAAAACAGAATTTATCAATTAACAGGATTAAGTTGCTGAGATACCCCTGGGTACTACAAAAGCCTGTGCAGAGATTATCCAGATCAGGTTGGGACCGACAGCTTGTTATCATCTAATGGATTAACCTTCTTGGAGCTCTTGGCCTTCCTGACCCAATGACTGAGATTCCCAAGTGCTCTGAAGCCCTGTAGTAAATCTGCTCTAAGCAGATGAACTCTCCTGGTGACACCAGCCCTGAGCAGGTTCTGCTTCCTGCAGGCTGGTTTCTGTGAGGGAGTCACCCAGATATGCTGCTGGTTAAAACACAGGCCCCACATTGGCCAGGTATGGCTTCACTGTGTCATTTTGTTTTCCTGCTGGATTACCATGACAGAAGATCCTGTCCCTCTTCCCTGGGCCAAATGTTTAGGATGAAGGTTGGTTTGATGATGGTTGTTCTTCCTGTGGGCAAGCAGTAGTTCTGATCCTTTGCCAGGGCTGGTTGTGGTCACTCTCTTGGTCCCAGAGGCTTAAGTTCTGCACCACCCTTTGTGCACTGTGTGTTTTTCATGCCTGCTTCTCTCTAGGCAGGAAAGTGAAGATATTAAACTGAAGATATGACCATTTTGATCAGTGTGTGTGCCCTGGAGCAGAATCCACATCATCTGCTCAGTGGATGTCAGGTAGCAAAAGCCAGACTGTGCCTGTAGGACCAGAATGGATCTGCTGCTCAGCACCAAGGCTTGTCTTACCCAACATACTTTGTGGAGAACTCACAAAACCAGGGTTGTTCCAGGGTTGCTCCCTGTGGGCACCAAAATTCTGCAGTTTGGGGCCTTTCAGCTTGTTTGTGTCCTTGTCTATCGGCGGTGGGGACACTGCTCGCTCCATTTGCCATCCCCCCATGAATGCGCTGCCTTCCCTCTTGTCTGAGAGCTGTCCCAAGTGTGAATTGCCCATTGACTTGTTTTTGTTTATTCCCTCAGGCTGGAACAGCCGTACTTCTGTGCGGGCGCCCAGTTCTTCCAGGCACTGAGTCACTGCTCCTCTCTCCAGCGGCTTTGCATCGTCTCCCGGAGCGGGACTCTGCAGTCTGACGCAGTGATGTCATTCATGGCCAACTGCCTTGAGGTCATCATGTGCCACATGTTTATGGGAGAATCTCTTACCGTTTGCAAAAATCTCCAGCAATCCATTGTGCGGAGGTGAGTGCGGAAGGGGGTTGATGTGGGATTTTTGGAGCTGTTGGAGATTTATCTCCGTTTCCTTGCTCTGCCAAGGTTTATATGGCTTGGAGCGCTTGTTCCAAGAAGCTAATAGGTACTGTGTAACGGCTTGGCACGTAAACCAGCCTCTTACTTTAATAAGAGTGAATCAGTGGAGTATCTGAAGGTATTATATGAATTTTTGATTCCATTCCCACCCATGTTCTCTGCGGTTCCGTTGGCTGAGTTGAAGCTCTGGATGTAAAGCTCCATCATAAATCAAATGACACTTTTTTTTTTTGTGTAAACAAAACATCTGCCGACATTTTAAGTACTGAGAGATTTGACCTTGAAGCTTTCCTCCTTTCCCACAAGTGACTAAGATAATTCTCTGTCCTCTAATCACTTGTAAATGTCACTTACTGATAATCCCCTGGCAGCGCAATTCAAAGCCTTTAAAGGGTTGTTGTGAAGGGTTTTTTCTTCTGGGGGATGCGGTGAGGGGGGAGAATTGGTACAAACTGCCTTTGCACGTTTGGCAGTTCTTAAATGCATTTTGCTTGGCCCCTTGCAGTGTTCTGAGCCTCACGTGGTGGGAAACGTTTGTGTGTGAGCCGTGAATTGCATTTGAAAAGAGAGCTTTTAATTACGCTTGGCATTTGGAAATCTTCTAATAGTGGCAGTCATCTTACAAAATATTTCCCATGCAGCAGACTTTCCATTATTATTTTCTTTTTTTTCTATAAGGCTTTTTTTCCCCGCCTTCAGTCTGTTTTCTTTGTCACCTACTGTTGCTGTGCCCTGTTAAGCTCTAATAAAAATTTCAAATCACACGGCGTTATTAGTGCATCCTAAAGGGTGCTCCTCCCCCCCCAGCCTTCCTCCAGCTTCAAACTGACTTATTACACTTGGCTTGTTTCCGTGGAACAAATCCAGGAGAGCCTGTGACTATATTAGCTCCCTACCAAACTGCTCCCGGGATTGTTACTGCCTCTGAAAGCCTCTGTGTCCTTCTGGGATAGGGATTGTTGGAAGCATCTGAGTAAATTCCTTGTCATGCCACAAGGATTCTTTGAGTTTGTTTTTCACGAGGCTTCGTATCTGTAAAAATATTTCTGGTTTGATTTCAGTTGTGCTTTGGGGATCCTCAGGAAGAGCCAAAAATCCACAGTTCCTGTTTTTTATTTTCCCTCCCCTCTGAGGTGCCGTTGCAGCACTGGCCAAAATTTAAATGTCCATTTACTGGGCAGAAATACACCATTCTGCAGTATTTTCTGCCTTGTTTTCTCTGTCATGGGCAGATTCTCACTACATTCTGTACCTCTTAATAATCTAAAGCCTGGGAACTTTCCAAAGAGCAGCTGATGCCTCATGGAAATGTTAAAGAACTATTTTTATATTTAGCGACAGTTCTGGCTGTCAAACTTATTTTCTTCTTTTGTATTTTATTAATAGAGACACTTGTATCAAAACAGGATTTTTTGAAGGTTGGGTTTTATAATTTTTTTTTTTTTTCTGCTGAAGAGAGCATCTGCTCCCACTGCAAATTCTACACCTGAAGTCATAATCCTCTGTGACACTGTAATTGGTGGCTCTGGAAATGATTTTGATGTCACGTAAGATTATGACTTCAGGAGGAGGATAAGTAGTGGGAGCAGATGCTCTCCTAAGCAACACAGATCCCGTTCTCATGCAACTGTCTCTTGTAATAAAATGGAAGGAGCAAAATACAGAAAATGATGTGTAAGCAAAGCCTGGAGTCTTCCATGAGCCATCAGCGAGTCTTTAACCACGTGACTTCTCCAGTGATCCCATTCTCATCCTTGCACAAATGTGCCTTCAGATGGAGTCAGGAATTGACTTTCTCTTGGCTGCATTTTGTCTGATGCTCCAAGGGCAGAGAGATGTGCAGTAAAATCTGTGTGTGTGAGCTTAAACCTGTGGGCGAGGCTCTAATTCACACAATGTGGCTTCCCCTCAGAGTGCGCTGCTGGTGTCTCTTTAATCCAAGTTTTACATTGGAAGAGCCCATTGGGCAGCACATTGGAAGTTACATATCCTTATGCCAGAATTAAATAAGGTGATTTATCCTGATTTTTTTTTTCTGTTTGTTTGGAATGTGTGCAGATGCTGCATGGGGAACATGGAGAGTGGGTGGGAAGGAGGGACCGGAATGAGCCTTTGTTTGCTCCCTTTCTTGAGCTGGGCAATTGATCCCTATTCTTCAGGTCCCAGTGAGGGTCAGAGTTCCTGCTGTAGGGCCATGGAGATGGTGTTGTTTAGGCTGAGAGATGGTTTTGAACAGGGACATGGGGCTAAAGTGACTCCCACTCTCCCAGTGCCTTTAAAAAAAAAGAAGAAATGGGAATGGGAAAGGCCCAGGGCTGGGCACACACCAGGACTTTGCTGCAGGAAGTAGAGCTGGGAGGGTTTGAAAATGCAAGGTAGTGCAGGGCAGTCCTTTTTCAGGTGTGGATGCACAGCAGGGTGTGGGTCATGGAAGAGACTGGGACCCATCTGGGGAGAACAGACTTGTTTCAGCTGTGGGATTGTACTGGAAGGTGGTGTATATACAGGGTGTGGTGATGGGAGCTTGGGAATTAGATCTGCTGCATCACACTGATGACTTACAGCATGAGTCCCAAACTCTCCCCCTTGACTGTAAAATGAGATTAGTGTTATGGATTTCTGTCCCACTGGCCTGAAAAGAGACTTGTTCTCAAGTCCCTTGGTCTTGTGACAGCTCTGAGCCAGGCCCCGTGGTGTCCAGCTTTCTGGTGAGCAGTTTCTGCTTGAAGTTTGCTGATATTTGGGACAAACTATTTCATGTATTTAAGCCAGTAAAAGCCTCTGATTCAGTTCTGGCTCTTTTGCAATGACACACAAGAGGCGGAACGGGGCTCATCTGGAGCCTCATCAGCAAACAGGAGGCTTGCAAGGGCAAGGTCTCCTCTGAGCTGTAGAGAAGACTGTAAAGATTGTTTCCCTCTGGGCAGATAAATCATTGCAGTGTTTTTCTTTATTCTTTTTCCTTCAGTGTGAATGGGAGGGGTGATCTCCTTTATGATTCAGGGAGATACTCTGCACGTAAGAAGGCCCTGGTGGTTAGAGTGGGAGATGTGGCTTGAGTGATCCATATCCACTTCCCTGATCTTCCTCAGGTTTCACATGACGGTGGTCTAGTCTCAGTTTCTCTGTAAAGTGACATTTTTTTTCCCTATCACATGGTGCTCAGCTGCTGCCACACTTCAGATAGCAGCACATCCAACAAACACAATGTTTTCCATTCTGTGCTTGGGCCCGAACTTTGCTGGAGCGCTCAGCTCCAAGCGCGTGTTGTCCCCGTTTAAATAACTCTTCTGTTCGAAGGGCTGCAGCAGTAATTCCAGAAACACTGAAGTACCACAGTTTGAGGCCCTGTGGTTGCAGGTTCAGGCGTGACCCCAGACCTGTTGCTGTGCCAAGAGGCTTCTTTGTAGAAAAGGTAAAATTGCTTCTCCCTTTGGGGCTGAGCTGCCGTGCTGGGATTCTTTCTAAAGGCATGCACAGAGCCTTGTGTCCAAAGGCAGGTCCGAGGGGATGATTCCTGCTACCAAGAGCTTTCCCGAGGCTGTTATTTTGTGGAATAGTCAGTAGATGGAGCTGTGACCCATGGAAGGTCCCACCGCTTGCCGAGGCCTCCGTGCTAAATAATCGCATTTATACGCCTGTATTTCTCTGCCCCAGAAATGCTGCGGGCAAGGAATTTGGATGACTTCAGGCTTGCACAGCTACATGGTGTGGTTAGTGGGCACTTCACAAATGTGCAGGAGAAGTTGCTTTCCTGGTGAAGCTTACAATTGGAAAACAGGCTGGAAGAGGGGGTGGGAAATGGTTTGGCAAATATCCCCTTGGCTCCAAGGGCAGATTTTTGTTTTCCAGTGTGTGCCTTTAGAATTTTGTCGGTTTTAGCTGAAGTGTTTAAATAGCTCCTACCATTGTAATGATTTCAAGGACTCTACAACACCAGACAATACAAACCCATGAAAAGTCCTTTTAAAAACACCTTAGGAAAAGATCAAGAAAGCTAGGATAAAATAATAATTAAAAACCCAACCAATCAAAACAAAAAAAAAACCAAAAAATAAACAGAAAAAAAACCCCACAAAAAACAAAAGCAAACCAAAAAACCTCTAAGAACACAGTGTCATTAGGGATTCTTCATACAGATGGGGAGAGTGCCATGGCATAGAGGTGAGCTGTGACTTACAGAAATGGAATCCAAGCTAAACCATGGCAGAGAGGGAAAAACCGTGGTACAGCTGGACTGTGTACTCATTTAGGACAATCTGCCCGTTCTGGGGATCCAAGACCCAGAGAAAGTGAAACACTTTAAGTTACCTTGCCTCCTGCCTGTGTCAGGTATGAGCACTGCTTAGTTTGAAGTGACTTTCACAATAAGATTCCTGCCACTTTCTAGGAATAGCTGTTTCAATCTGAATTGGATCTTCCTATTCAATCTTCTAGAGCATTACCTAAATTTTTCTCTGCTTTTTATTGCCCTTTTTTAACATGAAACTCTTGGCTGGATCTTACCTTTTCTGAAACTGCTGATTTCCAGTGGCCCTGCGTGGCTGTGAGAGCCACGATGCTCACTGAAGGGAAGAAGCACCCTCCTGGGATTCAGTTGCAGAAATAGGGCTTCCAGGTGGGAGCAAGGAGCTGAAACTGAGTATTTGTAAAGTGCTGAGCAAGCTGGTTCCTCTCCTGGCATTTACCACAGGACTGAGCTATCACAAATGAATTTTTGCTCACCTCAGGGCTCAGCGTTCCCCCCTGCCCTGGATATCCCTGCACTATTCCCCTTGCCTGGCTTCTCATTGTGGGCTCCAAAAATCCCTTTTTGGGTAATCCTTTCAGTGTTGAGGGGGCAGAGGGGGCTGTAGGAGCAGTAGGTGTGTGCAAGATCTTTGAATCCAGCCGAGTCCTGCAGCGTCGCTCCCGCACTGCTGCAGTCGGATTGACACTGCAATAAGCTGGTATTAGCACCTAGGGCTCTTTGAAGATTTGCAAGCTGGTTTTGCACCCCTTCACCACCTTCTCTTCCTTCTGACCTTGAGGAAGTCCTGTGTCCCAGAGCCAGTGGTGGCTGCTGATCCCACCCCGGCAGCCTGAGCGTGCCGCGGCCTCTGGGCCCCGCAGAAGTGGGATTGCAGAAGACTTAATGTATGGCCAGGCTGGTGGAGTGAATCATTAGCATCCCGCTCAAGCTTTCATTGTCTGTTTCATTTCCTGCTCTTGGAAACCCCTGAATCATTCTGTCACAGACTGAATAACAAACTGCATCCTTGTCAGCTTGCGTTGCCCAAGGATTCCTTGGCGGGCTTGGCAAAGGCTGACTGCTCGAGGTGTGGCCCAGACACCTTTGCTTCTACCAGGGATGTTGTTTATGGGTGGGTTCAAATACTTTACGAGCCAGCACAGCTTGTGGGACCGTCCCCAGTTTGCCACGTTAATTTATCGTCTTTTGAGGGTACTCACAAACCCCCTTCTTTAAATGCATTCCTGTGGTTGACCCAAATGGCTCGTTCTAACTGCCAGCTCATGTGTTTTGAAGGGAATTCGGTCCTGAAACCTTCCTCAGCGGGTAGATTGGTTTGTGCATGAAATAACTTTCAAGGATTGTCCTCTCTCTCTTGGCTGAGAAATAATATTGGAATAGTACTGTCGTGCTTTCTCTTCATGAGGGTGTAAAAGGCTGAACGGAAGCATTAACTGCAGCTTTAAAGCATTTCCATAGTAAAATAAATCTAATTGAGCAGTTATTGCAGTAGCTTTTTAATTTGTGGAAGAGATTAGGAAATAACTTTCAGCTTGTTCTGGCAGAGCACTCCCCTAGGACATGTCCTGGGCTCTCTGGCATCGCTCTTTGGGCTCTTATTCCCTCCCCCTCTAATTGTCCGGTCACATTTGACTGATGCAGAGTTCAGCTGGCAAAATAATGTAAGAACCTCAGTCTGCAGGCGTGTTGGATACAAACCTCAGTTCACAGGAGAAGTAGCAGAGTGCCATTCATGCCTTACAGGGAAACCACAGCAGAGAGATGTAATTTGCCTCGGCTCGGGATGAGTCTGATGTGTTATTGCTCCTTCCCTGTGGCTCAGTGCAGTGGCAGATGATGCTGCCTTGGAGATAACGGGAGAAGAGCTGGCAGTGATGTCTGTGAAGGATTCCCAGAGTCCCATCTACACCCCTTGGTCTCAGGTTGGAGGCTGTAATGATGGGATTTACAGTGAGGGAAAACCACAGGCTTTGGCAGAATGTTGGTTTGTCTGTGTGGACGTGAAGGGATGGAAGTCACCCTGAGAAGAAAACACCTTATGGAGGAAATATGTCATGGTGTGGAGTTAAAAGCAGCCAGAGGAATCACAAAAGCTTTCCCTGGGAACTTTTTAAGTCAATTTCTGAGGTTTGGTGATGAAGTCTGCTCAGTGCTGGCACTCCGGCAGGGCTGGAAGAGAGAATGGCACTGAGGAATGGGTCTGCTTTAGGGTCAGCATGGGGAGGCTTTGCACCCCTCTTGAGAGGCTCCTGGGGGATGAGTGGAGGGCAAGAGTCCTCCCTGCTCACAAAGGAAGGGGTCTGGGAGAATCCCACCTGCAGTTCCTTTGCCGTGGCTGAAAAATGCTCTGGAGAAGCTTCACTGGCAGTCACTGTAAGCAAGGAGAGCTTTTGCAGCTCCCTGGTACCTCCTGAGGTCAGGACACGGCCAGTGGAACAAACTTTAAGTGGTTATCTGGCCTTCCCTGAGAAGATGAGGAAAGTGTGTGTGTGTGTTGGGTCATGCTGATGCCAGCTGTTCCAGCTTGTCCTGGCACTTCCTCCATTCCACCGTGCCATGCTCAAGGAAGGGAGTTTCCAGCCTGGCTCAGGTAAGCTGGCTGAGGCTTTCAAGACAGATGCCACACTTGAACTTTGAGATATGAGCAAGCCTTCCAGAGAAAACAGGCTTAGGCTGTGCCTGGCAGAGGATTAGCAGGGGTTTGTGAATGTAGATTAAAGAGCTGCATACAGGACAAAAAGTGAGTTGGTCCCAATTCTCTTCCCTTGGGAAACTTGTGCCTCTCCAGAAGCAGCTCACCAGCCTGTGGGGGAGGTCTGGATGGGGAGGGGAGAAGGTGTGCAACTGCAGCAGAGACTGGTTTGCATTTGAGAGTCGTGCCAACCAGAGTCCACGTCTGCTCTGTCCCTGCTGTGCTCTGTTCCCCTAAATCAAGCCTCTCCTGGTTTCCTTCCTTCCTTTCCGTCTCTGGAGCCTCTTTTCCCACAAGCCCAGCTCAGCTTGTGGAGTTCAGAGATCTGGCCTTGATCCACTCCTGATACACTGCATTTCCTCACTTTATCTGCTGTGCTGCTTTTGTTGGCAGTGCTCAGTGACCCCACCTTGTGTGCCCTCTCTCTTGCTTGCCAGCTTGGGGGAAGTGGGATGTGCTGAAACATCGGAATTTGGCATAGGGCTTTCTCTGGGTTTCTCTGGAAATCTCAAGGGGAAATACATTCCTCAAGCCCCAAACACTGCCTTATCCTTTCCTTATAAGTAAAGAAGGTGAGTTTGAGCAGCACCTAACACAGGGGAGCTGTCATCTTCCAGGGTCTGTGGTGCAGAGGGTTGCAGGGGGGTATAACCCTCCCTCCAGGCTGGCTGGTGAGATTCCCCGTGGCTTTGGGCTGTCCTTTGGCTCTCTCAGCAGGTGGAGTCTCCAGGGGACTCACTGGCTTCTCTGGAGAGGTATGTCAGTGTTTGCCAGGAGATAACTGCATTCCAGGGAGGGACTCTTTTGTCATGCTAAAATTGAGGAAATCTGATCAAAGTGCAGCCTTGCTTTAGACTTTTTCTCTTTCTTTTTGACTTTGTCCCTGACCTACATATTGAATCCTACCACAGTGGTTGGAAGTAATTGAGAGTGTAGTGTTAGGCTATTTACCAAGCTGTTCAGTTGAAAATAACCTTACTGTGTCCAGTCCACACCTGTTCTGGGATAATTTTGGAGACAAAGAGCACAGCATCGTTAACCCTTTCATCCACGTACAACCTGTTCCAGACCTAACAGCAGGGAGACACTGTACCTCTGCTGATGCCAGGAGGAGTTTGTGACACAGGGTGTGCTTTGGTGTTGTTTCCCAGCTCCGTGGATGATTCCAACCAGCTGCTGAGGCCCAACCAGCCCTGTGTCCACGTCCAGATGAGGACATTTCAGAGACCTCCTTGTGAAAGTTCCTGCTGGGTGGTTGTTGGTTTGGTGTTGAGTCTGCTGGACCAGAGACTATGTTGGAAAATATAAGTGGGTGTGTGTGTGGTGTTTTCTTTGTTATCCCAGTGGTTGTTTCTGATTAAAGGGTCTGTTTTGGAGGGGCTGCGAGTCAGTTGCCTAGAAAACTTGCTTTCATTTAATTAATCGTGATGAGTTTAGTCTGGAGGTTTTGTAGGGGAGAGCAAGCAAGCATATCCTTGGCTTTTTCTCCCTCAGAGGAAAAAAAAAAAAGCAAGCAGGGTTTCATGTCTGAAACTGCAGCTCTTTTGTCTCCCCAGGTCGACATCCTTCTCTGTCCTTCGGGTTTTAATTTTACAAGCCATGCGTTTGCAGAGGTGGATGGAGTTTGAAGTCCATCCAGGTGTGGAATGAGGAAAGAACCCTCAAGAAGATTACAGGAGCTATTCTGCAACTCATTAACTCACTCTCTTCCCCTTCTTGTTATCTCCTCCCCATGCCTGGGGCTTTTCAAACTAGTGCTCTAAGTGCCTCTCGCCTAATCTAGCCCACCTGGACAGGTGTATGAAGAAAGGAATTGCCTTCCGGGGAAGGACTAAAGGAGCATAGATTGCAGAGGGAGGCTGCTTTTGGGAACTGCTAATCCCAGTTTAACATTATGACAGCTGCTCGTTAAAATCAGGGTGTTTTTTAACAGGCAGTTAAAGGAGAGGCTTTGCACGCACATTTAGCTGAGAATAATAGTGAGCCATGTGCATTTGATTTTTGTTTTTTTTTTTTCCTTAAATCACGCAAATTGTACATGGAAAGAATTCTCCGGCGTCAACTTGCTGGGGTTTGGAATTTACAAGGTTTGCAGTAACATACAGTTTCCTGTTGGGGGGTGGGGGAACAAAATTACAAAGCTTTCTTTTTTTCTTTTTTTTTTTTTTCCTTTTTTTTTTTTTTTTAAGGTGAAGTTCAAACCCATCATACAGACCCAGCCTCTTTGGAAGGGGCACTGAGAGCACTGGGGTTTTTGAGTTGTCTCGGTGGCAGTTCATCATGTAAACTTGTCTGGGTTCTTGTTTTTATACCTACATGTACAGACTGCTTATAAACTCCAATTTTGTGTATGGTGAGAAGGCAGCACGCAGATCCAATCTGGGAGAGTGTATACAAAGGAGGAAGCAGAGGTTTCTTTCCCTTGGGGAGATGGCAGTTTCTTCCTTGCTGAACTTCAGTGAACTTGGTCTATTAACATGATTTTCTCTGCAGGACTGTGGTGTTGGATAAGAAACATGAAGAGCTGAGGCAGAGAAGGGACTATCAAAGAGACATTTGGCTGTATTTTATATGATTTCACCGCAGACTTTACCAGCTGCCTTGCAGATCAGCAGTTATTTTGCTGGTTGATTTCTTGAGGGCAGTGCTGTGGAAGTAAGAAGCTGCACAGCTCCAACACAAGCCCCCAGATCCACTCGAGGAGCTGTGTCCTTTTCTGTCAGCCCTTAGGCATGAGGCATGAAGGGCAGGTCTGTGATGCAGAAAGATATAAAATTGCCCCGGGTAGTGCTGGAAATCCTTACTGCTGCAGCTACTTAGGCAAATGAATTTAAACCCACTAGGACTGAGCAACTAGCCTGGGAAAGGGTGTTTCTCTGCCACGTTTTTGGCAGCTCCAAATAATTTGTGGATGGAAATATCCTTTCTGTCTCCCAGGAAATGCCGGTCTCTTGTGTCCCTTCCTTCAGCTGGCTGTGTTGCTACCTGGGATTTTCATGTGTGTTTCCAGCAGCTGAATCTCCAGCCATTCCCTCTCTGTTTGACAGAAATCTGACCGTTTCAGAGCTAGTGATGAGCTGGGAATCTTCCAGGGACTCATCTGTCTAAGAGAAGTTTGTGAGCAGTGAGCTTCTCTTCAGACTGAGCACGGCCTCCAGGGACTGGTGCTGCCAGTGTGACTCTGCCTCCTTGAGAGTGATAATGAACTGGTCCTTGTCACACCATTCAGGGGAAGCATCTTGGTGGCACAGGGCTGAGAGTCACAAGCCTTTTTAATCTTAAGGTGTAGCTCTTGAGGGAAATTATCCTACAATTTTACCCCCCAGCTTTAAAAGACTCAACTCCTGTTATACCACACTGAGTAATACTGTTGCTGTCATGTAGGGTACTTGCTGATGGGGACTTGTTTGTTTTTTTTCTTTTTGTATGTTTCTTTCTATGTTATTTAAAGGCTTTAACTTTTGTAGATCTCCTCCTCTGCTCTGCAGCCTGGATTATAAAGGATCCTGGCTGCAGTGTGTGTGTGTGAGCACACTTAAATGCTTATCTACACATCTGAGTTTTCTAAACTTGCCTGTGCTCTAATTGCAGAGTGTAGACTCTGCATGCAGAACAACCCAGCCTGAAGTGATAATCCCAGGCTCAGCCCCCAGGGAATGCCTGGCACTGCTCTGGCCTGATTTTCCTAATGGCTCTGCAACTTGCTGCCGGTTTGCAGGTGGTTTAAATTGTTATCTCTGAGCACCTTGCCGGGCTTGGGCAGAGCTCTTGGGATCTCTGGTCCTTTAAAAATACCTGCATGTTGTGATTTATTTATTAATTTATAAAATCTTCTTCCTGCCTCCCCATTTTAGGTGCAGTCTGGGCTTGTGCCAGCTCAGCACAGTCTCTGAGAAGGGATGCAAGCCCAGCCTGCACTCCCTGCTAACACAGAGAGGCAAGAGAGGGAGACCTGGAGTTCCAGCTGCCCCTCCTGCCTCCTCTGAACAACCCTTCCGTGCCCCCACCCCTGCATGATCGATATCCATGCCATTCCCTTCTCTTGCACTGGAAAATTGGTATTTTTCCTTGGCTAATAACCTGTGTCTGATTTAGTTTCCAGGCAGAACGCCCTGCATTAAATGTCGTCATTTTCCCTCTGCTTCATGAGGACTTGACAGAGGTCATCAGAGATGTCCCCATGAGGCACTTGGATGAAATTACCTTGTTTAAGAGCAGAGTGGCCGAGGAACCTCCCAATTTGTGGTGGTGACTGTCACAGCAGGGAAAGGACAAGTCAGCGTGAACACATGGAATAGCTTCTTGTTGGCCTGGATTGTTCCTTCGGCTCCTGGCCACCTCACTGGATGCTGTACAATCACTTTAACCAGGTGCAATTGCAAAATAATAATAATAAAAAAAAAAAAAAAAAAAAAAAAAAAAAAAAAAAAAAAAAAAAAAAAGCTGGTCCTTTGCAGTGGGGAAAAAAAAAACCTGTTGGATATTTGCTTGCATCTGAAAATCCCGTCTCAAAGGCTTCTGGAATCTGATGAGTATTTCCTTGCGGTTGATATGAATTGTTTCGTTGTTTTGCCGAAGTTAAAGGTAAGAGAGACTGACTTAACGATGCTCTTTCCCCCCGTGTCGCCTGGTGTCTTTCCCGAGGGCCCCTGTGTACGTTGGCAGTGTGCTTTGTGGTGTTGGTGGAAATCATTCTTTGCTTCGGTCTGTTTTTGGCAAAGTAGGGAAGCCTAGGCCAGCTGAGAGGCACAAAAATGTGTTGCTCAATTGAAGTGCATCACATCTTTTCTATGTTAAAAAGTAGGCATTTGTAGTCACACACGTGCAGTCCTGGATATTTAAAGGGTTTTTTTTTTTGATGGAGAGGTACCACAAGGACTCTTTTTTATTTTTGAATAACAAATTAAGGTCATTAACACCTCAACCATGGTGTGTTCTTGCTGATGCTGTTTCCAGTGGTCTGGTGGAAGAAGTTCTCAGCTGTTTTGGAAATCCTTGTTTTAGGGTAGATGGTGCCTACAGTGAATAAGTTGAGGCTCAGATCTGATTTATATGCAGTCTGTCTTGCAGTGTAGATGGGAATGTAGTGTTCCAGTTCTGTCCTTATATCCCATGCCTTGAGCTCATGCTAATTTTAGAGATGTTATGAAGTATTTTCACAGTGTGATTTCAGTCAGCTTCTCTGCTCCACAGAACTTCCTCAGGCATCAGTAGTGGTCTGGATCACTTTCATATTGCCTTATTTACTGAGCACTTTTGAAAGCATCAGACAGCTGTACCAAAAGCCAAGTAATGAATTCCTGGAGCTACATTTCTGGGTGGCAGAATTTCCCTTGGTAGCAAATGAGGTGTGTCTTCTGCAAAGCAGCTACTGACCAGAGCTGTCTAAATTCCCCTAAATCCCAAATGTGTTGAGCAGTGCTTTTGTGGGGAGGCCCAAAGAGTTGTCCAAAGATGATGTCCCCATCTTGTCAGCATTTTCTGCACAAGATGCCATCTCCCAAACAACGTTCTGCCCTCAAGTGTTCATAGGAGCCCCGGTCTGATGGGCTAGAATTGAGAGTAAAGTGCATCTCCCAGTTTTGCAGGACTTTCCCTCCTTATTTTCCTGTCAGCCAGGTGTGAGCCTGCCTGCAAGTCTGTCCTGCAGGTGTAAATCTTGAGCCAGGCTGTGATAACCCTTGTGCTTGGAGAGGTTACAGTGTAAGGAGCAGGTAAATGTCAGGCTCCTTGCTGGCACAGGTCTGTGCCTCGCTGGAACCAAGCCCTGCGTGTTTTGCTGGGGTTCCCTCCCTTCCCCTCTCAGGACAGGGAGCCAGCACAGCCTCTGGTCTGCAGTTGGCAGCAGGATGGTGAGGCAGCTCCTCTGGGAATGCTGCAGCTGAGCTCTGAGCCCTCCAGAAGTGTTCGAGGCTCTGCCTTGGGCTCGGCTCCTTGCAGATGAGTGTCAGGAGCTGGTGCCCTGTTCTTGGCATCCTGCCGCTGTTTTCCCTCCTGTTCTCCCTGATGAGGTCATTCTTTCTACCTCTTGTCATATTACTTGCCTGAGTCCCTCTCTCCCTCCCCAATAGCTTTCTTCTCTCCTTCTACCCTCACTTCAGCACATCTGATGGACTTTTTGGCAGCTGCTGCTCTGTCCACTTCAGCTCTGCCTGGTTTTTGTCCAGGTTTCTTTCCTAGGATAACTAGTGAGGGTTAGGCAGAGTGTTTGCAAAGCTGCTTTCTCCTCCTTGTCTGAAGCATTGGCAAAGCTGCTTTCTCCTCCTTGTTCCTCTGGCTGCAGGGGAGGGCAGAGGGAGCTCTCTGATGCCTAAGGGGACCCGCTTAGTCCTGTGAAGGAATCCCAGCAGTTTGGTATGTGCTACAGGAGCGAGGCCATTCCCACCCTCAGCAGGGATTTCCCCTCCACAAACAGGCTGTGGCATCAGCAAGAGCTTGGTAGTGCTGCCAACTCACCTGTTCCTGTCCCACTGGAAAACCTGGATGGGGGACAGAGGTGTTCAGAAACCAGCTGTTGCTTGATAGTGTTGTTAACCCTTTGGTCTTGGGATTGCAGTCAACTGATGGAACAGGCTGTTCCTTTGGCTTGGGACATTCATATCCACCTGCCTCGTGTCTTGCTGGATGTGGGGGCAGCAATTCAGGCATGTTTTGTAATGCTGTTATTCTATTGCCTGGGATACGTTGTTTAGGCATCTGTAGCAAGTGGGTCAGAAGTCCTGGTGATGCTACCAGTTACAACCAAGGCCAGGAAAGGTCACCCACAGGTGATAAAGGTAGCATCCCAAATTGTGATAAAGACATAAAAATTCCTTTCACCCCCAACTCCGGGCCAGCGCTCGATATCTCTACTACAAATCCTCTTATGGTGAGTGAGAATTTCCGCTGCTTCTGCACTCCAGGCAGGATTCACCAGATGTTAATAATGTGCTTATTTTCTCTAAGTGCTATTTTGGCATCGGTGTTAATTACAATTTATATTCTGCAACATTTACACTGGGAAAAGAACCCACCCTAATAGTCCCCAATTGGCAGAGCTGGGCTATTAAACACAGCTCCATATGTTCTGAGCCGAGCAATGGATGGGACTCGGAGCCCACTCAGCGCTCAGGCTCCTGCAGGAAGCCGTAGAGGAGAAGGGAGCAGAGAGATGGGTGTTCTGCTCCTGGCTTTTATTTAATATCAAATTCCCCCTCCTCTTCTCTGCTATCTGTCCCCATCTCTCCAGAAATCTCCCTCCTGCTGTCTGTGAGCATCTAATGAGGTGATCTCCAAGCCTGCTGATGCCGCTGTCCAGAGTCTAAAACAAATGAATTCAATTCCAGAAGGTGCCCTTCTCACAGGGAGTGCCTCTGCAGGATCCTAGTCCCTGCTGGCCTGTTCCTTGCTGCACTCCAGAGCAGACCTCCAATCTTTGGGAACTGCAGCAGAAATCTTTGCTTTGACCACCAACAAGGTTTCCACTTATCTGTGGGAGGATATTCTGGGACAGCTGCTTTAGTGCCTAAAATCCTCTGTTATTTGCTGCTGTGCTGATGGCCAAAGTCTTGTTTGGCAAAATGTTGGCAGCTCAGGGCAAGGCTGGGGCTGCCTCCTCCTCGGGCAAGGCTGGGGCTGCCTCCTCCTCTGCCAGGTGTGTGAGCCCCTGGGGAGCAGAGCAGGACTGTGCCCTCACCTCGTTCTTCTGAGGTGTGAGAGTCCTGTGGGGGACTGTACACAGGAGGTGCTGGATACTTCCTCCCAGCAGCATTTCTGTAGGATGGGGCCACAGGAACGTGAGACTTTTCCACCAGTGGAGTGCAGAAGGGTTGTTTCACCTGCTTAAGGGAGATGCAATTCCCTCTTGGCACCTCCCAGCAGAGTGCCCAGTCAAAGCTCCACAGGGAGAGCAGTGCAGGAGCTGTGCTGGGTGTTCCTTCCACTGCAGCTCTCCTGCCTGTGTGATGAGATGTGCAGGCAGCCTGGGTTCTCCAGCAGGAGAATCATTTCCATAGAAACCAATTGGGATCTTGTATGGAGAATAATGATTAATAGTGAAGGGATGTTGCCTCAGGCCCTTTTCATTTTTAGGGGGCAGTGAGGGACAAACTGGGGCACAGGTAGAGGGACAGGCAGACTCGAAAACTAATGGAAACCATCCCTTCTATTAATTTCCAGGGCAGCTTCCCCTCTTCTCCTCCTACCCAGCCCCCAGTGCTGCTTCCCAGCTTTCGTCAAATTTTCAAAATGGCTAACCTGGTTAGAAATAATCATAATAATAAAAAAGGATGGATGAGGTCTGACTACTAACATTGTTGCTGTTAGCAGCAGGATTTCAGCCATAAAACATGAAGCAAGGGAGGCATTGACCTTTCCGCTGTTTGAAATGAATGGAGACATCAATATCTATTGTTTTGTGGCATTGACCTCTGACGCTCTCGGTTCGCCCTCCCCTTTCTTTTTTTTTAATTTCCCCCTGACACTCGAGGAAAGGGGTCAGTTTGTACCATCTATTGATCCTGATCTTACTTGGTGATAGGGAAATAATTAGAATTTTAAAGATCTCTGCTGCACGCTGGCAAAATACATACAGAGAGGCACAGGCTAAGCCCCTGCTTGCTGCGTTGCGTTCTCCCCCCTTCTTGCAGAGATCCAAAGCTCTGAGATCTGAAGGAAGACAGATCAATATAGGTTTAATCATGATGGGGGTTTTATTTCAGGTTTTTAAATGGTAAAGTGTAACGTTTTATGTTAATGTTGTCGGAGTCTGGCTGCCTGGTGCCTTGTTTTATTTATTCTTTTAAGTAGCCCCTTCTTTTGTGAACTTCATCTATGTACAGAGAATGTGAAATCAGGCATTGCTAATTAGCTGTATGACAATTAAGTAATGTAGCACAAAACCATTAGGACACTGGATTTGTTTTTGAAGTTTGTCCTTTGAAGTGGAAGCTGCAACTCCCTGCCCAAGGCTGCTGGGGAAAATGTTTTTCTATCAAAACTTTCTTTGAAAATAAAATGTCAGTGTAAGAGTCCCTATTTCTGTCATCTCTCCCTCGAAACAGCGGGTGAAAATTGTTTCTCCTTGTAAAAACTGCTGGCATTGATAGAAGAGGGGAATTCAGGAAAGCATTAAATGGGCAGTTGGTCTCCAAACAGGCTCAGATCTGGTGGAGGTGTTACCAAACATGCTTGTTTGGAAGGGAAGGGTGCTGCGTTAGGAGAGAAGACCCAGCTCACGACCCCTAGAGATGGCAAAGGGAGGTGGCCCTAAAACTGTGGGTTCATCTCTGACGCCCCAAGTGCCATGAGGGTGACAGCCTGGTCACGGACACCGACAGGCTCCTGGGTTCGGGCTCCTCCATCCGTGCGCTCGTCTGACACTTGTGTTTGCATCTGGCCCTTTGTCCTCGTAGTGAGTCGAATTCTGAATGTGCAACTTTCATGTACGCTGGTGGCATGTAAAAAACTTCAAATAAAGAGTGAAACATTTGGAACCAGGTCTGTCTCCTTGCCTCCTGCTTCCTATTTCCCTCTAGATCCAAAGCCGCCCTCCCGGGGGGCACACTTTGGCACTGCGTTTTGAGGTGAGGAGTGTGTGGGCAGGGATGTGCCTGGGTGCAGCCTTAGCCTGGACTGGGAGCTGTGGAATGTCACTGGGAGTGCTGGGATGAGCCCTGCTGAAGGGGTTACAGCCCCACTCCCCCCGGCCTGAGGTTTTGGGATGCTGCTCCATGGACCGTGGTGCTTGTGGCTGAGGGCTCTGCTAAAGAAGGAGCTACTTTGTGTTTAGGAAATGCTTCTCCTCCATGGATCCTGGAGCATTCAACTGCTGAGCTGTGCTGCTGTGGGACAGAACACTCAAGGTCAGGTTGGATGGGGCTTGGAGTAACCTGGTCTAGAGGAAGGTACCCCAGGGTGCTCAAGATAATGTGCATCCTATTGAGCTGTCTCTTGTGTTGCTGTTTCCAGGGATAGTGGTACACAGAAACCAGGCTTCAGCACCTGCTTTGGATTGGGAAAATCCACGAAATAAACACCCAGGAGGAGCAGCTTTGTGGAAAATGGTACCCACGTGCTTGAGTCAGCTCACCCCAGGTAGGTGAAATAGAGGAGAGCCTCGGAATGGGGGTCTGATCAGTTTTTAAAATGTGAGTGAGTCTGTGCAGGACTGGTGTTGGGACTGTAGGAGTCTGTGTGCTGGGATCTCTGCCTGCAGCCATCCCAGGTTTTATTCCAGGGTGGATTACAGGCCCCCTCCCCTGTTGTGTTTTAGTTCTGGCAGAAATGCTCACCCAGGCACAGAGCAGAGACCCTCCCTCCTCCCTCCTGCGCTTCTATTTAACTTATGGATTTTACTGTTCCAATACCGTTTATCTAAATGTGTTTTTGGGGGAGGGAGGGAGGAGATAAGGAGGGAGGAGGCTGAGGAAAGAATGTGCTTTTGGACTCTGCTAAGCCTCCATCTTATCGCTGGGCCTTGCCGTGGGGTTTTGGCATTCGGGATCCCAGGGGAGGACCCTGGGGGGAAGTGGCTGGAAGGGCCGTGGTTGATGTGAAACAGAGGTGGGAGGAAACCCAAGGAAGGCCCGTGCAGAGCATCCCCCTTCCCGTTTGGTACTGATCTTGTGTCCTCTGCCAGGTTATCTGTTGGTGAGAAGGGACTTGACTGGGTTTCAGGCAGGAAGAGCTGGAGCAGAGGTGTGGAATTTGGGAGCAGTGTGTGCATCGCTGGCTCTGAGGTGGAGGCAGGAGAGAAGGGAATGTAGAGAAATTGCTTCAACTCCCAGAGGCTTCCTTTGTGACCACAGGATGCAGCTGACAGTGTGTAAGGTGCTAATTTTGGGCTGGGTGCTTCCCAGCCCCAGAGGTGGCCTCTGCCCAGGGCCAGCAGGTGAGGGAGAACCTGCGTGTGAGAAAGGTTCTGATGATGGGGAAAGTGGAAGGACTTGGGAAGGACCAGAAGGAGATGAGGAATGATGCTGTCAGTGCATTTGATAAGCCATAGCCTCTGTTCAGTCCCTGTGATCCAGCCCTTTTTTTTTTTTTCTTTCTGGTTGGCATCAGAGTGGACTCCAGAGTCCCATTCCCATTTCACTGTGCTTGAATTTGGTTTTGGTGTGGTGGTGAAGGTTTGCATGGAGAGGGAGAGCCACAGTGAGTGGAGAAGAGGAGAAAAAGGATGAGCTTTCTCTCTCCTAGGAAGTACAAATGGATGGAACACTATTTCTGAACAAACAAGTCTCTCATCCCTGTCTCCTGGAAGCTGCATTATCAGAGCACCATCACTGTCCTCTCTTCTCCTTCCTCCTCCCCCGCCCAATGAACAGGAATTAAAAATACAACTAATAAAACCCTTTTACTTTCTCCAGCAGGAGAAAAAAAAAAAAAAAGAAAGCAAAGCAGCCTTGAAAATGCTAAAGGACATAAAGGGCGTTCATGAAAGGGTTGGATGGTGGTTATTGCAGCAGGGGGAAAAACATTATTTCACTGTGCAGATAAAAGGAAGTGGAAAAGCAGCATATTTATAGCTGGGGAGCCTGGATTCCTTGTTAAGCTGCTATTATCAAATTAATGTCAAAATGCATCAAACAGGCACGAGTGTTCTGGGCCCCTTATGCAAAGTGCTTGCAAATTGGTTACAAATACATTTGTTTACAGGGGACGAGGCAGGAGCGAGCTAATTAGTCATTGTAGCAGGGCTGGTTTGTGTCCTTTTTTTTTTTATTTATTTTTTTTTTTTAACATTTTTTTGGCAATTACACAAACAAGCTGTTTTGAAGTATAAACGCGCGCTGCGTTACAGCCCCTTTAAAAGGGAATCAAACGGGAATTGTGGGATGCAGGGGGCTTGACGTGAGGGAGCATTGCTGCCTCCTCTCCCTGGACACTGCAGCCCATGCTGGGCACTCGGCTCCGGGATGTGGTGTGGAAAAACCCACAGGAGAGCACCGGCAGGATGAGGTGTGGGCGCAAAGGGAACAAACAGCCTGTGGGTTTGGGTCATCCAGGGGGGTCGATAACCCCTCATACGGGGCACAGTGCCAGGATGGGGGTGGCTGTAGCTGCTCCAGCTCGCTGAGCACTTCAGATGCCGTGGGGCTGCAGCCACATCCCGTGCTGGGGATTGGCCATTGGGATGTGGAACCTGCAGAGGTTTCGGTTGCCCTACCAGTGTTGTGGGAATTCCCTTTGGGCTTGGGATATTTTGAGGTGTTTTGGCTATAAGCAGCAGCTGCCAGCTCAGGAGGGTGTGAAACACTTTGTGCCCAGCTACTGGGTACCAACACTGTTTTGGGGGATGCCTGGACATACAGAGCATCCCATGGTTGGGTGACAACATCCACTCTTCGTGAAGACAGTAATCTGGTGTTCCCCCAGGTCTTCTTGTCTTCGGGGCTTCTTTAACCAAACCACAGGCTGTGCCTCCCAAACGCGTTAATGAGGAAATCTTATCTGATCCTCGGTGTGGGAATGGTTGGGGAATTTGGTTGGGGGGCAGATGGAAACTTCCTGCTGCCCTGCATCTCAGTGCATCCCGTTCTGAGATTAGATCACACCTCTGCCACTCGGGGAAGCTGCTAATTGAATCTGCTCTGATGGGAGAGAGGGATGAAGCCAAGAGGCATTTACTACCATTAGTATTATATTTAATTTACTAAGAAAGAGAAAGGAGAGAGGAGGGAACACATTGTTGCCCCTCTCATGCTAGAGGCCCCCACATTTCTTGGCAGAAGGTGCAAACAGCCCCGTGGCTGCTTCTCCATTTGGATTTGTTTGTGGTAAATCTGCCCTTCAGGCTGGAATAACCCTTCTGAGCAGGTCCTGCGCTACCAGAGGTGCTGGGAACATTGAGTTTAATGCCACCATAAAACCCTGCTGTGGTTTCCATCCCCTTGGGGGGCGCAGTGACCGTGCAGGATGGTCGTGCTCAGCACGGCTTTCCTGCCAGCAAAGCCTGGGGTGCATCAGGTCCTGCCGTGGATGGAGCTGGATGGCTTCCTGAGGCCCCTCTGGGACCAGAGCTTCCCTCTCAGAAGCCATGGCTTGGTGCAGTGAAGGGACATGAGCCTGGCTGAGCTCCCCAAACCCAGTTTATGAGGGTAGTTGATGATGAAGAGATATTTTGTGTCTCCAGCCTCCCTCTCTGGCTTGCAGATGTTGGGTGCAGCACATCACTAAGCTCATCTGGGTGGGAACAGCACAGGAGAAAATCTCCTGGGAGGACCAAGAGCAGTAGGAGAGGGAAGGGCTTTCCCTGGCCTCCTGCAGGAGCTCTGATGTTTGCTCCAGGTTTTATTCTTGTAAAACTCAGGGTATCGTTTCTCTGCACCTTGGACCTGCTTTTCAGCACTACCTTCAAACTCCAAACCTCTCGTTAGCATTTCTGGTCCCGTTGACTTTGGCGGGCTCATTTGCCATGGGGAGGGTGACCCACTCCATTGGGATCAGGGTGTATGATTTTGAGGAATGTTCCCATTTCCAGTGTAATCCTACCCCTGCCCTACAAGCTCTGCAGGAGCACAGCTCAGCTGGTCAGCAAATGTGTGAGCAGCCCATTGCAATCAGGCTTTAACTCACGCCCCGTTATTCCAATCAGAACGTGTCTCTCTTCATTTGTAGCAAGGGCTCTGGCTCCGGTTTGACTGTCACCTCTGGTGATTGTTGGTGACCGTGGCATGGGAATGAATCCTGCTGTGGTTTGAGCTGTGAGTGTTTCACGCCTGCTTTTCCCATGCAGGGAGTGTGCCAGCATCTCCTTGCTCTGATGGTCAGAAGCAGACCTCCAGTTCCCACCCTCTGTATGTCACACTGGTTTGTGCCCTTTCCCTTGGAGAAGGCTGCAGAGCCCAATGGTTTTGCCTCAGTGGGATGGGACAATGGGGCACAGACCTGGGCTTGATTTTCTTCTACGCTGTTAATTAGTGTAGTGAAGGCACTTCTTGGAGTGACCACTGGCACTGTGTGTGGCGGTGACTTCCAGCTTCTTGGTGAACCCTTCAGTTTGCAAACGTGCCCGAAGCACACAAGGACCTTCCTTGGTGGGTCCTTGGATGTGTTTCTCAATGGCCTCCTCTCCCATGTCCAGAGGGGATGGACACACTGCCCCTCAGTTCTGGCTCCTGTAGCCCCCCGAACAGGTTTCTGTAGGATTGAGGTGTCCAAGGTTTTTAAACTCTTGCAACAAAGAGGAAAACACTGCAGTTGTCCAGCCCTTGCACTTGTTGAGCAAATGGGAGAGGATGAAGAGGTTCCTTCCAGGCTGAGGGACAGGGATTGGGTCTTGGCCATTGTCCACCCACGTGGCAGGAAGGGTGTGGGGATGCGGGAACAGACAGAAACTCCGGGGAGGGCTGGGGACTCACGTGCAGGGCTTGGGGATGTGCTGAGGGTTTTCTTGGCTCTGTTCACAGCCCAGAGCTGGTGGTTCCTGCACGGGAGCCATGGAGGTGGTGGGAGCAAGCACTGGGGAGCAGAGCTCAGCAGGGGCAGGGAAGGCGCTGCCCGGCCGATAAGGCTGCGGGCGCTGCTGGCAGTTGATGGTAACCCGGCATCCTCTTCCTCCTCCCAGGAACCCCACGTGGGCAGCACGAGGGCTGAGCCGGGCTGGGGAGGGATGTGGCCTCTCCTGATAAGCAGCTCCAGTTCCTGCTCCTGCAGATTTACAGCTGGGGAGTGGGGAGGTGGGTGCTGCGCTTTTCGGCGCGGTGATTTATAGCGGCGCAGGGCGGCAGCTGCTTCCCCCTCTGGCCACGTCCCGGCAACTGCACGGGGTGTTGCAGCTCCGTGACTAAGCCGTGGGCGAGGGACAGACTCAGCCAAGGTCACTGTGCTGTGGGACACAGGTGGGAGCAGGTCTCTGTCACCCATGGTTTGGAAAATGTTCCCACCACCAGACTCCCTGGGGAGAGGCTGCCTCATGGCATCAGGGATGCTTCCAGCCCTTCAATCCCCAATCCCACATGCTGGAGCCCACCAAAGTCACAAGTGAGATGACTGAGGTTCTCAGCTCTGAGACCCACGTGGGACATCCATGAGCATCACCAGCCCCACTAAGCAATGCCTGCACTGCCAGTTGGTTTTCCATGAGTCCCTTTGGCACAGGCCAAGCAGTGCTGGGGGGGGATGAGCTGTGGCAGGCAATGAGGGGGAGGATGATGAGGAAGGAAAGGTCAGATGCCATCACTGCACTCTGTTCCACGTCCCGGCTCCTGCCCGGATGAACTTCCCAGCTCCTCTGGTTTGTTTTAGAGGCAGCGTGGGGGCCCCAGAGCCCTGCAAACCCTCCACGCTCAGGGTTTTATTGGCATGTGGAAATAGTTTTGTCTGGTTTCAGATCTGGCTGATCACTGACTTTCCTGCTGCCCTCCCCCCCGAAAAGGGCTGACAACCACAGGCAACCCAACCGCACTCATCTTCCTCCCTCTTTCTTCTTTCTCCCCACATTGTTCTCCGAAATCCCAGCTGCTGCTTTTCTCCCCCACTCCCTTTCCTGTCCTCTCACATCAGCTGGGATGGATCTATCTGTTTTTTTTGTATAAAAGTTCTTTTTTTGTTGCTTGTGTTTCTTCCCCCATCCTGGGAGTGTCAGGGTGCCTCACTGTGCCCCATCCTCTCCTCCAGGGACTGAGGGCTCTGGGAACCCTCACTGTCACCCCCCGAGCTGCTGGTGGCAGAGGGGGGAGCCTTGGCAAGGGGTGAGGGCACCAGCATCCCCAGAGCCCTCATTTTACCTCTCTGAGGGAGAAACCTGGCAGATCCTGGAGCCAGAGCTGCCACATTTCTCCCTTATTTATCATTGGTGAAGTGCTGACACAGGGAATTCCTGGCAAGCCAGCTCCCACAGGGTGGGACGGGATGGGATGATGGGATGGGATGGAGCAGGTCTTCTCATGACTGTGGGCTGTACCCTGATCCACTGTGGGCTCCTTGCAGGGTGGTATATTTATGTGTCAGTGCCTGGCTGCAGCTCCTGTCAGACCCAAAGCAGGTCCCCTGGGACCCTCTGGCATCAATGGGAGCCTCCACCCTGGGGAGGTGTTCAGGAAGGGACCTCAGTGCTGGGAAGGGGCTGAGCTGGGCTGCCCCTGGCTCAGTGGTGGGGCAGATGCTGGGGTTCCTTCTGTGGTTCCTTTGGGTCTTGTCCCCTGACCCTGGGAAAGGGGATACAGTCAAGGCAGTGGACAGCAAGACTAAGCCAGGGCTGGAGAGGCAGGATCCAAAGAGGTGTTGATATCTGAAGAGATGCTTGGTGTGAGCTGGTCAGGTCCACATCAGCTTCCATGTCCCCATCACCCTTCCTGACTGCTGGCACCCCTTCCCAGTACTCAGTGGCTTTTTCCACCTTCTGTCTTCCCACCCAGCTCCTGCCCCATGGAGGTACCTGGGCAACCTCAGCACGGAGGAGGAAACTCTCCTGGACTTCTGAGGTCATCACCTGTGCTGAAACCTCTGCCTGTGTCTCCCCTCCTTCCATGGACACTTAGCTGCCAGATTACAGCATATAATAAATGTCTTCCTCATCGAATTTGGGTGAAATATTGTGAATTAACTCACCAAGACTGTTTGTCCAGGCTGTCCCAGCTGAAATGGAGATGGCTGCAGGCTGAGGATCACTTGACCATCCCAGGAGTTGACGGGCCAGCTGAGGATGAGGAGCAAGAAGCAGAGGAAGGCAGCACTTGATGCCCATGAGTGAGTCCCTTCCAGGCAGTGGGAGAACCCTCCTGTGGGCATCATCTTCCTTTGGGTGGGCTCTGGCAGCCCAAAAAGCAGCTGGCGTGGTTCTGGTATCTCCCTTCTCCCCATCGGACCGTGCCTCCAAATCAGCATCTCCTGAGGTGATCACTTTTTCTTCTTTTTTTTTTTTTAAATAATTTTAAATGCATGACTGGCAATTCAAGAGAAAACAGAAGGAAGGGTTGTTATTGCTGAGGATCTCAGCCCAGCCGGAGGAGACATGTTCCTTCTGTGGAATCAAACATCCGTCAGGGAACAGTCATGCAAATTTATTTCTCTTTTCTTCTTTTTTACCTGTTCCATTGATCCGGAGCCTGTAGCAGTTGGCTCGTGGAGAGAGAGGTTTGTTAATTCAGGAGCCTTGCAAAGCTTCAGTTGGTGAGGATGGGAATTTGCCAAAGCTCCTGGCTTAGGGGTGCCGTGGGTTTGTCTAGGGACAGTTTTTACCACACCCCCCAACATAATTGCTCTAAGTTGAGAGAAGGGTTATGCAGACAAAAAGAGATCTGATTGGGGAGAAATAATATTAGGATTTATTACTAACACAATAAAAACTAAACAACTATATCTACAACAAGTCTAATTAAGCAAAAGCAGTATGTATTTACAAAAGTACCCCTCCCTCCTTTGTATCAGTCCAGGAAGAGAAGCAGATTCTTCTAAGCCGTTCTGCAGCACTTGTAAGTTCCTCCTCTGTTGTCTCTAGGACAACAACTCCAACTTGTTGCAGCTGGAACTGTTTCTCTCTGTCTCTTAAACCCTTAAAATCACAAGATGGTCTTAAAAATATCCATCTATGAAATTGTATTTGATTTTATTATTATTATTAAGACTCTTCAGTCACTCTGGGTATTTTCAGGAGTCACCTGCCAAATTTCTCTCTGCAGGTGGGAGGTTCAGGTCCTGTCGCTTCCAGTGGCATCTTCATGTGCAAGAGAGATGATTCCAGCCTGAGTGCTGGCTTAGAATCCATGGCTGTGTCTTGGGGAAGGTGTCAGGCTGCCTTGCATGGTCTGAGTCTTCAGAGAATCCCAGAATGGTTTGGGTTGGAAGGGACCGTAAAGATCACCTTGTTCCAAACCCCTGCCATGGGCAGGGACACTTTCCACTAGACCAGGTTGCTCCAAGCCCCGTCCAACCTGGCCTTGAGTCTTCTCCTTCATCAGTCTCTTCTCCTGGGCATGAAGAGCAGATGGAGCTGCCTGGGCAAGGGCCAGAGGCTGGTGCTCTCACTGCTGTGGAGAATCTTCTGTTCTGGAAGGAAGAGCCAAACCCCTCCAGGAGCCGGAGCACATCCAGTGGCCGGAGCCCAAGAAGCCTCACTCTCTATAATATTCCCTGTGTCCCTGCAATGCTGCTCCTCTTCTGTTCTGCTGGAAGCACTGCTTTGTCCTTCAAGAAAACATCTTTTTTGCTTGAATCGAGTGTTTTGATTGTTTCCCCCCCCCCCAAAGCCCCTCTCTGTGTGTCTCTGCAGGCCGGCTCTGGTTCGCTGCGGGAGGCAGAGGCCAAGCCCTCAGCTGATGACTCTGGATGAGTTAAGACACGTGTGGGTGTCCCCACCACGTGGGCTTGTGTGGCTGCAGAGGAGCTGCTGAGCATCCCTGCTGCCGGGAGAACCAGGGAGACTCCTCATTAAAACAGTGTGGGAGACGTTCATCCGGACAGAAACCTGAATCTACTCTGCTCGCGCTGCCTCTCCTCCGTCTCCTTTTCCTCGGGCAGTGGAATTTGCTGGTAGGAAACAGAAAACACAGGGATGTCTGGGGGGGGCTCTTGGCTGGAAATGGGAGCAGAGTGGTGGAAATCCAACGATCTGGTGCCTCCTCTGCCTCCATCCCCTCGCTCCGGTGTCGCCTCCGGCCGCGGTGCCGGGCACCGCTGGCACCGCGGGTGCTGAACAGTCACAACAGCGCCGCGTCCTCCGCGGCCACCGGCTCGTCCTGACGGTGATGATTCCTGTCGTTCCAGGTATCGCCTCCTTTCCCCCCCAGCCTCCTCCCCGGCCCCAGCAATGGCTTGTCTGAATAACTCAACTGAAAATTCAGGATCGCAGATAAATGCGGGATAATTGCGAACAGCTCCCGGGCAATCCGCTGCCAGAGGGCGGCTAAACTCCCGGTGAATTATTTATCCGCTGTGAATTATTTGCCTGGCCCTGCTACGGAAGAAAAGCTCCTTCCCAACCTTTGCCTGACGAATGGCCTGGCTGGGGGCGACTCTCCGGGTGCTGACTCAGCCCTTTCCCAGCTCCCTGCCTGCAGCTCCCGCTGCTGGGTGCCTGGGTAATTCCTAAAGCTTTGGGTCACACTGGCAACCTGCAGGGTGGGTTATGAGGGTCTTGATTCCAAATGATGCTGTGGCTGCTGAATTCCATCTCTCCATGCCTCACTATATGGGATGGAATGTCTCTTATCTGGGGAGGTGGAAAGGGCTCCCTGGCTGCTCTTCCCACCTCTTTCCTGCCCTGGAAAGAGCAGCTGGTGCAGGGATGGAATTGGGGATGGTGTCAGAACAGGGATGCAGGCTGGAGAGTTCCTCTGGGATGCTTGCTGGCTTAAATTACATACTACTGAGAAACTGATCAGTGATAATGTCTTCATCCCACTCTATCCATTAAGATGTCCCTTATCCTGCTCCTCAGCAAGTACCTCCATGTTGAGCCAGGTGCTGGGAGCTCTCTCCTGCCCACAGATGATGGGGTGATGGCCTCTGTGGGCTTGTGGGCATCCCTCTGCCCACTCCTCCCCCCAGGAACAGAGAGAAATGGCCCTCGGAGGTGAGGAGCCACTGGCCTGGGCTCATCAATCTCCATTTGCATCCAAAGAAGAAGGGGAAAAAAAAAGAGATTTAGGAGCAAGATCAATAATGAAAGAGCCTGTCTTTTTTTCTTTCCCCTCTGTTCCTCTGGGGGTGGGAAACTCGAGGCAGGTACTGGGAGTAAATCCTGCCTGCTACCTGGATGTAAATCAGGAGGGAGATGATGGATTTACGGGAGCCCAGCCTGATTTACGCTCCCGTGTCTGGTCCCTGCAGGTCGGCGCGTGGCCCTGGGGAGGTGAAGTGCCGGACGGGGACTGGAGCCACCTCCTCCTGCAGGCAAGGTGGGACTGGGGGGGGTGGTGGGGAGTTTTCTTTACTTTTTAAACCCAGTTCAGGGAATTTAGGACTTTTTGCTTTGCCTCTTTCTGCTGGAGTTCAGCAAAATGCATCTGCTTGGACCTGAGTCCCAGATGTCCTGCTGGGTGCTGACTTTGTGGCTTGGTGGAGAAAAAGGCTCTGGCATTGCTCCCAGTGATGCTCTTTCCCCCTCCATCCTTCCTCCTGTCCCATCCCAAGCGCTGGTGGGGACTTGCTGCTGGAGCAGTTGGTTTCTCTGTGGAAGAGGGGGGAGATTTTTCCTTGGGAAAGTCCTTCTCTGTTGACTTTGGAAAGCCTGGGGGTGGCTACGAGAGGTGAGTTGTTCCAGCTCCGGGGCTCCTGTTCCCAGCTTTCCCATGTCCCTGGCCGTGGCAGGGCTGGAGCAGGCACGGGGGGCTGTTGTTATTCCTCTCATGCAGCAGGAAGGATTTCTGCGAGTGCCATAAACCATCACGTGGGCAGAGCCTGGGTGAGCTCTAATTGCTTCTATTTGCATAACGAGGCGAGGCTCAGCATCCTGCTGATATTTGAAAGAGGAAAATCAAAATCAGCTCTAGATAAACAACTCCCCCCCACCTCCTCCCAGTCCCTGCCCCCACGCCTAATTTGTGCATTTTCTCCCTTAGTGCAGGTTTTTCAGCTCTTTGGTCTCTTCAGAAGCATCGAGACCACCCCTTGGGATCCCTCCTGAGGGAGCGTGGGTGCTGGGGGTGCTGCCCCTCTCCTCTAGCTGTGGTGATCTGGGGGGCTTTCCCTGGGGCTGGCAGTGAGGGATGCAGTGCTGAGGTGTCTGAAGGGGAGCTGGAGAGGATCAGGGTGGGCTTGGGGCTGGAAACACGGAAAGGAGGCTCCGGGCTCAGCGTGGGAGCAGGTCCTGCTCAGGGGTGGAGCTGTGCAGCCAGCCCGGGCTGGGGGGTCCCGAGAGGGAGCCCAGCAGATGTCACTGCAGCCCAGCAAGGGCTTAGCTTGCACCCCACGTGTTGCCATTTGAGGGGACGCTCCTGCCCTGCCACCCTGAGAGGGCCTGGGAGAAGGTCCAGGAGGGCCTGGAAAAGGGGGTGACATCCCCTGCCTGTGCTGTGACACCAGGCTGCCTCACCCAAGGGTGCTGCCACTCTGTAAGCCCTTTTCCCTGCTTGCCCACAGCCTGGTGGACCAGAAGCATCCCTGCCCCTCCTGTCCCCTCGGGTCCCCGGGGTCCTTTGGCCTAAGCCAGGTGTCCCCCTGGGGGGCTCTTGGGCATTGCCAACGCTTGCTTGGTGCCCAGGGCTCTGTGACCTGGAGGGGCTGTTCTGGTTGGGATTCCAGGGGATGGAGGGGGTGGTGCCTTGCTCTCTCCAGTCCAGGTAACAGACACCAAGCAGAAACGTGCTGTGTCCCTTCCCTGGGGGACCAGGCAAATGGGCTCCTTCCTCCTCCTCTTCCTCCCCAGCATGAGGGCTGGTGTCCTCTGAACCCTTTGCTGCCCTCTGAGGGAGAAGTGCTGACTCCAGATGTTTCCCTAAATGAGAACCTTCTGCAAACAGCCCTGGATTAGACTTGATTTTTTTTTTGGAAGAAATCCTTCCCTGTGACGATGGAGAGCCACTGGCACAGGTTGCCAGAGAAGCTGTGGCTGCCCCATCCCTGGGAGTGTCCAAGGCCAGGTTGGACGGGGCTTGGAACAACCTGGTCCAGTGGAAGGTGTCCCTGCCCATGGCAGGGGGTTGGAATGAGGTGATCTTTGGGATTCCTTCCAACCCAAACCACTTTGTGATTCTATGATTTTTGCTTTCTTGGCCCACTGGTCTTCAGTGACCTTCAGCCTGCAGTGGGGCTGGAAGGATGGGGGAGACCTGGCTGCCAGCACTTGGTGCTCCCTCTGCTTTCCTGCCCTTGGCAAACCTGTGGCTGGAGCTGCTGCCTGCATCCCTGTCCTGGGCCAGGACAGTCCCCGTTCCCTTGGCCCTTGGGGTGTGCAAAAGCCCTTTGTTGGGCGAGTGTGCCAAACAGGAGCAGAGCAGCAGCCAGGCCCCAGCCCCTCCTCATCCTTCACATCCCACAGAAGCTGAGTGGGGCAGGATGGACAAAAGGAGGGGGACCCTCAAAGGTGGAAAGAAATCCTTTCAGCAGCTCTTAAAGGTGGTAGAAGAGAGGGAACAAGGTGGGAGGAGAGGCTGTGAGCAGGAGCTGGCTGGTGCTTGCAGCACACGGGGGGTTGTGTTTGTGTGTGTGTGTGTGTGCACCGACTTTCCATCAGGCTGATGAAAGGACTGGGAGCTCTTGAAGCTGGAGCCAAGGTGAGCAACCTGTGGCTGTCCCAGGGGTGTTGGGGAGGGGAAGGCCTGTTTACTCAGGAGCAGCAGGGATGCTCTGCCAGGAGCTGGGATGTTCAGTAACAGCTTGCCGAGGAGGGGTTGGGATTCAGCATCCCAGCCAGTGCCGTGGGGAGGGATGCTGGCCAGGCAGCTCCATTTGCAGCCCCCAAATCAGTGCTCCAGGAGGATGCACTGGCTGGGTGTGCAGGATGGAGAGGGTTTGCCTCCTTACCAGGTCCCTGCAGCTGAGCAGGGATAGCTGGAGCTAGTCCCTGCCATGGTGGGGCTTTGGTGGTGGGGACAGCCCAGCCTCCAGCTGGGAAGCAATGGCTTTGTGCTGGTCTGGGCGAGGGGTCTCTGGTCCCTCCTGCCCCAGCAGCAAGAGGGTTTTTCCTCCTCCTGTGTGGAAAAGAAACTCCCACTGCCATCATACAGCCCTTCCTGCCCTGCCTAGAATCTTGCTTGCACCCCACCTCCAAATTTCCAAGGGCTGCCTGGGCTCCCTTGTCACCCCCATGTTGCATTTGGGATTTGTATTTAATTCTTATTTATCTCTCCATAGGTTTGTCCCTGTCAGTGCCGCTGTTCCCAGCAGGTTTGCTCTGCAGAGAGCTGCAGGTTGGCTATGAAATATGACAAAGCGTTCATTTAAATGCACACCATGATGTCGGCGAGTCCATTAGGGGAATTAATTTGAATGGTTGGCATTTAATAAACAGCCTCGTCCCTCCTCTCCACACACAACCCACCCCACCCCAGCCCCCCTCACCACTGCTGGCATCTTGGGAGGGTTAAAAAGAAACCACATGTGGATATTGGAAGGAGTGGGGAGCAGGTATCTGGGTCTGGGGAGTGGTGGTGGTGGTGAAATAATAAGAGATCTGGTGTTGTAAGGGGAATTGCAGTTTGTTTTGTTCAGGGTTAAAAAAAAAGCAAGCACATGTGGAAGGGGTTTGGGTTCACAGGGTGTTTGGTGCACAGAGAAAACCAGGGGGTGAAGGAGGAGGACACGCTGCGGCCGGAGGGTCCCAGCCTGGCTCCGAATGCGCCGGGCTGGGGGGAGGCGAGGGGGCTCCAGGGACGTGGCTCCCCATATGGTGTGTATTACAAGCTCCTTTCTAGTTGTAAAGATTAATTTAAAGCCTTTCTCACCTCCCCCCCATCCCTCTTCCATTGACAAATGAACATCTGGGCTGAATGCTGCCCAGATCCTAATCAAAGCATTTTTCCAGGGCCGTTGTCTGCCTTTATGGCTATCTGCTCTTCGGGTGCTCTGCAGTTCCAATGCACTTGGCAATTCAGCCTGTAAATACCCCTCTCCGGGATTTATGATTCGGGATAATGTGATTTTTCCCTTTGCCTCTGGATTCGTTTGTTTGGTTTAGTTTAACGACGTTTCCTTGTCTCTGCATAAGTGAGGGCACGCAGGGAATTTTTTTTTCCCCTCCTCTCTTTGCAGGGATTTATTTATTAGCAATGAGCAAAAATGGCTTTTTTGAGGGGGCTGATGGGCACACCGGGGGGCCAAAGCCAGCCCTGAATCCCTGATGAGCAACCCCAGTCATCCCAAAACCATCTATTTTTTTCCTACAGAAAGCTTGTTTTTGAGGTTTTACCGAGAAAGCAGCTTTCCACCAAAGCAAAGCCAAGCCCTTTCCACGATGTTTGAGGGCTGCTTCATCAGGGAGAGGCAGTGGGAGGCACAGCCCAGTATGGAAAAGCAGTTTGCTCCCCAAAATGAGGCTTGAGAAGCCAAATGGGATGTTTGAAAAACTGGGAGTGCTGTGGCTGGAATCCCATTCCTGTCAGAATTGATTGTTTCCCCCTGCAAGCTCCAGTTTGGGAGTTAAAGGATTAATATATAAAACCTTAGATGTTGAATAATGTTTGTGACGTCCCAGGTGCTGTAGGAAAGGGTGGTGCTTGAGATGGGGCAAAAAGGCAGGAAAATCCCTTTAAGGCAATTATAGGGACTCGCAGGGAATGTGGCACCGGGTCCTGTGTTTGTCCCTGTCCCTGAATGGGCAGAGAGCAGGGAAACACAAAGATGATGGGTCTGGGGTATTCCTGCAGAAATCCTGCTCCCTGGACCTGGGCTTCCCTTTCCCTCTGGCAGAATGGCAAGGCTAGTTGCTCATCCCAGTGGATGATGTGTGACTTCAGTCCATTTAAACCACCACGGAGAGGTTGTGTTTATGCAGCAAGAGTGTGGGGTAATGGCACCTGTAATTAAAAATGTTCTCCCAAGTGAGATAAAAAAATCACCGTGGTGGAAAGCTCTTGGCTGTGCTCCTCCTTGGCTTTCCAGGACAAGGTGCAACCTGGATTTTGGTGATGCAGGGCTGGGAATGATCCATCACTGGGACCCTCTCCACCCGGGGATGTCACTGGGGAAGCAGAGATGCAGGTAAACCCCCCATCACAGGCACTGGGCTTGTTTATTCCTAAAAAATTCTGAATTTCACAAAAATACAAGGAGCTGGGATGCAGCAGAGAGATCCCTGAAAGTGTATCTGGGAATATGAAGAGCCAGAGGTGGACTCATGAAGGGCTTGGGGCTGAGGTGGCCCCAGCACCGAGCCTGGGTGAGGACAGCTCCAAGTGCAGAGGTCTGGAGGCAGGGAAGCACCTTCTTGAATATCCAGAGGAGGCTCTGGGGTAAATTTTAATTTCTTTCCATTTTTGTTGTTGATTTTTAGAGCGCTTGGCACCTCCTGCCTGTTTTTCATCCCTTTCGTCCTTGATTCCCTCCCAGTGATCAGGAAGAAAGGCTGCTGACCATGGATCTTCCCAGCAATGCCACTGCTGTCCTGTCCATTCCAAGGTAGGGGTGAAGTCTGGCATCCATCCACGGCTGAGCCAGTGCATCCGTGAGGTGAGAGTGGCCACTGGCAGCCCCAGGGAGGAGGTGAGGGGGATTTATGGAATTTCATATCAGCTCTGTCTGTGATTGGGTTCATCTCAGTGGGGTGAAGTGGGATGGAGGGTGGGATGCTGAGGGACATTGTGGCCAAGAAGGCTTTTTGGGAAGGCAGAGGAGGGAGGAAGTGGTGTCTGGGGGTGCTGGGGAGCCCTCCTCGATGTCCCCATGGAACAGAACACCATCCCCGGCAGCGGCGTCTCCGACCTCATCCCTATTGCCGGGCGTCGGGAGGGGGCGGCCGCGGCCGGGGCCCCGCGTTGAGCCGCCGCCGAGCAGGGATTTGCAGCTGAACTCTGCCCACAAAGTCGCTCCCAGCCTTTTCTCATTTCTTTCTGGATTTAAGGCAGCTTCCAAATTCCTGCGCGGCCAAATCCTGCCTTAGGGCTGCCAGGAAACACGGCCAGCAACAAGTACGTGCCGTTTCTGTACCCACAACACAGCCAGGGTTGCTGTTATTGTGCGGGTGATGATGACGGGACGGAGCTCCAGCCCTCCCGAGGATGCGATCCCGTCCCTTCCCGGGCTGCCGCGGGCACCCTGCCCTGGGCGCTGCCCCCGGGAAGGCGCTCGGGGCTGCGCCGTCGCCTCCCGCCTTTCTAAAAACCAGCAGAGACACTCCACCCCACCCCAGCTTCCCTAAACTTCACCCGCCGCCCTCCCCGTAACCTCCCACCCAGCGCTTGGAAGCTCTCTCCACTCCCACTGGGATTTACGGTCCCAGGGACTTCCTGCGCTGCCTGTCATCGCGCTCCCCCCTTCCCGCCACCGATAAATCAGACCTGTTTGTTTCGTGGTGCTCCTCCACCAGTTCTTTATTTATTTTTATTTCTGCCTCCCTCGGTCCCTGAGGGTTTTGGGGGACACCAGAGGGGCAGGGGGCAGCGGCAGAGCGATGAAGTGCCCTGAGGCCATGGTGAGGGACACGTGTGGGGTCTCCATGTGCACTGTGGGTTCAGGGAAAAGGAGGGAGGGGGGTGTCAGGAAAGTCCTGCACTGCTCATACAGACCAAACCCCGCTCTCCATGCCTAAACACCACCAGGATGCATCCCTGCATCCTGAGACCCTCCAACGCCTGGGGATTCCATTGAGTCCATCCCGGTGCGGCCCTGAAGCAGCCTCAGGAGAGCTGGAGGCCGAGAGCTGTGCAGGGAACGGGGCTGCACACGCAGCATCCCCACACCAAACGTCCTCCCCGCCGTGGAGGGGATGAGGAGCCGGCTCTGGCCAAGCCCACCCGTGGGATGCCTGATCTGGTCTTTCCACTGGTGTGACTCATGGAAAAACTCCTTGTTTTGCAGCGGCGCTCGGCATGCCGGGTGATCCTGCCTCCGTGCCTCGCTCGCCTGTCTTTTTTGGGATATTTTTGCATGTTTTTTGTGTTAAGGATCACTGGTATGAAAACATCTGGGACCCCCCGACCTTCCTGAGGAGCTCACCTGGAGGCATTTCCCCCCCTGGCTGCGCGCAGGGCTGGCTGTGCAAACCACGCTGCCTGGGAGGCGGCCTGGTCGCGCTCCCGGGGTTGAATTTTTTGGGGATTAGTATTTTCGAGCGGCTCTTATACAACGGCGGAGGAGGCTTGGAGGGTTTCCACCGGCTCCTTGCGTGCCGGTTTCGGCACGTCTGCCAGCGCCGCCGGCTGCACGGGGCCTCCCCCCCCGCCAAGGCTCTCCGCGAGGTTTGTGGCACAACCTGGGGTGGCAGCGCTGGGGACTCAGCCTGGCTTGTTCTGAGTGTCCCCACTGTCCCCAGGGCCAGGCAGGACAGGGAGAGGTGGGACCTCACTGGCTTCTTGCTGCCTCGTAGGGAGCTGGCAGGATCCGCTGGTAGATTGGGGTTGGAACAGTCAAAAACGGGAATGGTGCTGATTTATGTGTCAGGTCCCCAGCACTGCTTCCTAAATACTGACCTTTCACCTCTTTTCCCCCAGATCCTTCAGAGGGCAGGGGTGGAGCACGGCCCTTTCCCAGTGGGACCGGCGCATCCCAGACGCAGCTGGTTACACAGCAGGAGTCTGGGCCAGCTCTGTATTTAACCAAATTTGCTTTTTCTAACACTTTTTCTTGGAAACAGGCGTGGAGAAGGATGGTCCTTGGTGCTCATCGCTGTGTATCAAACCTTCACCCCCTCCTTGCAGAGCACTGACCGTGCCACTGCTCTCTGGAAAGCACATTAGTAATTTTTTTCTGGGGGGGTATGTGTGTGTGTAATGGTTTAGTTTGGATTCTGGGATGGAAAATCATTTCCAACCCCCAAATTAGAAACAGAATAATAATAAAGCGCCTTGTTTTGGAGGGGACGGTGTGTGTCATCCCGCAGCAATGAGAAACTTGTGCTGGAGAGGAGCAAAGAGCTGTGATTTGTTTTTTTTAACGCTCCCCAAAGGACTGACGTGGCTCTGGGATGCTGCTCCCACTCCCTTGTGCCCGTGGACGGGGACGGCCCGGTCGCTGTGGGCTGGGGGCACCCATGGGGGGTGTCCTGACAGTGTGTGGGGGGCTCAATCACCCTGTTCCCTTGTCCTTACACTTGGTTTTGTGGAGGAAAGGGGTTTGTGCTGTGTGGTTTTCTGCCCTGCCCTTCCCTAAGGAGCTGGGATGGAGAGCTGATGTTCAGGGATGGGACAGGAATATTTTGCCATGCTGGGCTGGCAGGAGGTGTGAGCAGGTGATGCTTTCTCCTGGGGATTTTCTTCTTTCAGTGTGGTGGATTAGAGTGATTTCAGTATGAATTGCTCTCTCTGTGGTCTCTCTCCCCCCAAAAAACATCAGGTCCTATGAAAACTGGGTCAGACTCTTGGAAAAGGAAGTCATGCTGGGACAGTAGCTAGTGCTGTCTGGGATGGGCTCATCCCTATGTCACACAGCATTGCCAAAACCCCCTTAAAAATAACATATTTCAAAAATTGCAATTGGTTCTCCCCACTTGTGGGAGAACTGGCTACTCAGGAGGCCAAAACCCAATTGAAAGGCTGAATTCCCATGTAGAGGAGCCTTCATTCCACTATATTTCTCTCCATGTTGGGTCTAACATGTTGTACACCCAAAACCTGTGCCGGAGCTGAGCTGCCCAGTCTGCCTTTGGGGTGCCCCTGGGGTGAGTTTTAGGGTGAGTGGTCTGTGTGGAGCCAGTCCCTGGGATTTAATAAGACACTTATTGTATGTTAAATATCAAGGGCTGATAGGAAATGTGTCCTGAGGATTAACAGCCGTGTAAAAGATAAAGCCCTGGGTTAAACCCCCAAACAGCGTGTTCCAAATAACCCTCTGTGGCTGCAAAATGCACTAATGGGGTAACCAGGAGTGGGATGGGGAAGGTAAAATGTGTATCACAGATCACAACTCCCCGAAATCCTTGGGATGGGGTTGGGACTGGGTTTTCTTCCGGCAAGGTGATGCCCAGGGATGCCGGATAGCACAGAGGTGACGTCAGTCAGCTCCTTCTTCCCCCATTTCTACCTCCCTTTCCACCTCTCCCCCTTCTAGAAATGTATTTTTTTAACTCTTTTTTTTTTTTTGTTCTTTTTCCCAGGCCCCAATTTCTCCCCTGTCGAGGCAAACGCTTTGGCTAATTAGCAAAACGTGTCAAAGAAAATGATTAATGTCCCGGGAGGAGGCTGAGCTGCCTTTGTGCCGGCATTGCCTGACTTCTGCTCTTAAAGGTTTTATTAAAAGATAAGGGAGCTCGTGACGGGTGAGCAAAGCATGTGCTTCCCTGGGTGTTAAAGGGTCGGAGGAGGGGGGGATGTGGGGCAGATCGGGGTCACCCTCGGAGGGAGCGGCGAGGGCTCGTGTTTCTCCGCCTCTGTGCTCGACCGTCACCGTGGTGTCTGGCCTTGGCAGGGGAAAAGACTTTAAAAAAATGGCTGAATGCCTCCTTTATTCTTCCAGGGGCAGGTAATTCAATCTCACCAGCCAGGTTATGAATGTTGCTGTGTTACGGGGTCCTGTGTGCTCGGGGAGAGGGGGCTCAGGGTGGGCATCCCAAGTTGTGGTGCTGGGACACCGGGGATTGGGCACAGCCGCGCTCCTGCCCAGGGCAGAGGTGGCAGCAGGGACAGAGGTGCTCAGGCACGGGTTTGCTGGACCCTGTGGACACAGAGGTTGGGCTCGAGCCCTGTGGGACATCCCTGATGCTGTTTGCTGTGGGCTGAAACCCTCCATCCCAGCTCCCTCCTGGGGGTCCTGGGGCTGGGTGGGCAGCAGAGGCACAGGAGGGAATCTGAGGCGTGGTCCCACTGGTTATTTTATTGTGAGCGATTCCCAAACCCAGCAGACATGGATCTCTGCAGCCACAGAGCCCTGAGCCACTCGGTGCACGTCAGAGGGGTTTTGGGAGGGGGCACAGCTGGGCAGGAGCCTTGGAGGGGGGGTGGTGCTGCAGGAGCTGCTCCGTGAGGTTTTTCCTCCAGCAAACAGCGCTCTGGGCTTAATAAGCTATTTGTAAAACTGGCTGTGGATAAACAAGAGGCCGTGTGTGAGGCTGGAGGCGGCCTCGCAGGGCTCCGCCGCGCGGGGTGGGACCTCAGCACAGAAATATTTTCAAGATAAACAGAGGAAAATGAGTCCTGGAGGAGGCCGGAGCCGCTGGCAGCAGCACACAGCTCCTCTCCGAGATATTTCGGGGCAGGAACTTGGCTTTCTGCAGAGCTGCAGCTGAAAGATGCTTTTTTTTTTTTTTTTTCCTCTGAAGGGAACCTCTCGTGCTGCTGATTCAGAAATAAACCTGAGGAGTGCTTGGCAGTGAAGGCAGCGGTGAGGAGATGTGCAGAGCCCAGGGCTTGCACGGGAGTTTTGGGGTGAGGACGAGGAGCTGGGATGGAGGGCTCCTGGTGCAGGTCCTCCTCGGGCAGAGCTGCCTTCCCTGAGGAACCCCTGGGCTGAGGTGGCAATATTGGGAGCTGGGGTTCTTCAGCCTGGAGAGGAGAAGGCTCTGGGGAGACCTTAAAGCCCCTTCCAGTGCCTAAAGGGGCTCCAAGAGCTGGAGAGGGACTTTGGAGAAGGGCCTGGACTGACAGGACAAGGGGGAATGGCTTCCCACTGACACAGGGCAGGGTTAGATGGGAGTTTGGGGAGAAATTCCTCCCTGTGAGGGTGGTGAGGCCCTGGCACAGGTTGCCCAGAGAAGCTGTGGCTGCCCCAACCCTGGAAGTGTCCAAGGCCAGGCTGGACGGGACTTGGAGCAACCTGAGATAGTGAAAGGTACAGGGCAGGATACGGGCACTGTCCTTCCCTCTGCCAGGATGGAGCTCAGGACATGGGCTGGGCTCCATCCTTCTATCCCTCCTATCCCTCTTCATCCTCTCTACCCCCTGCAGTCCTCCATCCCACCATCCCTCCATCCCTGGGCCATGGGGTTTGGTGCTGGCTTCCCTCTTCCCTGTTCTGTGCTGGGTCTGGAAACTGCAACTGGGGCCGAGTTTCCTTGGGGCTGAGCTCGGCTTTGGGGCGCCGGGGCCGGGACCCGCCACAGCCTCGGCAGCCGAGATCTCCCAGCGTATCTCTCCCTCTCTTCCCCACCCCCAGCAAATTTAATTAAAAGTCATTCAGATTCCTTTGAAAGAAAATGTCATCCGTCGACACAATTACACTTTAACTAACCAAAGCTGTTACAGTTCCTATATATATTGGAATCAGGCTGTCGTTATTAGTTCTAAGTAAGTAATTTATTCCCATTATTGTGTTCAAATTACAGGATATTACCCCCTGGGGAAATAATCCTGTTATTTGAAATGTAAAAAAGAATTCACATGGACAACAATAGATTCCTAAATGAACCCAACAACAGTCCCCAATCCCAGTGCGGCATCACTTGACTCAGATAGGAAAATATAAAGTTTCTTTTTGAAAAGGGTTTTTTTTCTCTCCTCTCTTTCCCTTCTCTTGCCCCAGTGGAGGTAAATCGAGCTTCTCCTCTTCTTCATAAGCCTCAATTTATTGAGGGAATCCTGGATGTGAAGGCATTTTGTGGGGAGCATGGGGGAGTTGGGGCAGATATATATGTATATATGGGTGTTCCCCCTTCTTGTGGTGGTGGAAGGGGAGCCCCAGGATGGTGGGATGCAAGTGCCTGATACAGCCCTGGGGAGGTTTCTGCTGGATCTGGGAACCACTGGCTTCCTCCTTTAGCAAAGAGCTGCCGAGGTTCCTTGGAAACATTACATTGTTCCCTTGATCAAGATCTTCAGTGCTGGCAAATAACAGCTCGTCTCTGCAACACCCAAACATAAGCAACTAATTTGGACCACCGAAAGGAAAAAGGGGGGAGGGGGAAAAAAAAAAGAAAAGAGAGAGAAAGAGGAGGAAGAGGGAGGGGAGGGAAGAAAATCAGATACACTTGTAACCTGATTACAACAGCCAGCTATGTGTGCAAAATCACAATGCAGCTCTATAATTAAATCTCTCTTTCCCCCTCCTGCCGAGCTCTTTCCTCTAACAGGCACGGTACAAAAACAGTCGTTAGGACATCAAATTCCAGCTCCGACAAGAGGGGGCTTTTTTGTCTATAGCTGCTCGGCTCGTCTTTAAGGAAATAATAATTATAAGCCCAGAGCTGCTGGCTGACGAGCTTTGTGGAGCAGAAAGGGCTCGTTTTGTCCAGCCGTCCCTTCCCCCTTGCAGAGGACTGGGGTGATGGGAAAAGAGATGGGATACACCTCTCCTTGTGTTGGGGTTCGAGGGAAAACACTGGGGTCTGACAAGATGCTTGGAGACACAGATACTTCTTCCCCTCCTGCCCTGCTGACTCCATCTCATTTTTAGCAGTTTGCAGGGCACTCCCAGCTGGGTTTGGTTGTTTAGGGGTGCACAAAGTACCTGTGAGGAGCCAGTGGCTTCCTGGATTTGGGGAAAACTCTTGTCACAACATCAAGGGTTTCTCCTCTGCCTGGCACTTGGCTGTTCCATAGGGCAGTCCCAGGGTGATGGAGGGATGCTGTGGATGGGGCTGATTCAACAGACCCCAAAGAGAGCAGGGAAGGGACCTCCCCCAGAGTGGTGGCTACAGGGAGGGCAGTGCTGGCAGCCTTGCCCCAGCCCTGCCTGTTGATGACTTTGATTTACTCCCGTTCATCACAGCGGGCTATTCCCATCCCTGTGACACCCAGCACGTGCTTTTCCTGGCAGCTGCAGGCCGGATTCAGCCTTAGGGACCCAGTTCCTCACGGGCAGGTCCCTGCTTGCTTCTCCGGGGGTATTTTTGGGAGCAGGTTTTGCGTCCCATCCACTTCTCCGCTGCGAGTCAGGGAGGGCGCGTTGGAGTTTTGTGCGATGACGGCAGGTCTGGGGCAACGACTCACAGCACGGTGGGGAGGGTGAAGGGAAGGGCCTGGCATCAGAAGACCCCCCCAAAATGGGTCCCAGTGTGCAAGATAGCTACCAGAGAGGCAGGACTTACCCGTCACACCTCGTCGAGGCAGCCGGCACGTGCCAGAGAGCACGACCGAGGGCGGGCACAGGCTTTGCAACGCGGCGCGGAAATTCGGACGCTGTTCCAATAAAGCCGTGCGTGTTTGGGTTTAATGGCAATTAACAGCTGTTAAAAGGCGAAAGATCTATTCTGCTAACACCTAGTGCTTCTGGTGCCTCTCATGAAGGGATTTGAAAATACGTTTGTGAGCGTTAATTTTAAGCCACGGTAACGTACCCCGGGGAGGTGGATGGGTTTACTCTGTTTTCAGAAGGGGAAGCTGAAGCAGGACAGGGCACGGTGTGGGGACGGGCATTCAGTGCCTGCAGCGGTGGAGAAATCCATGCCTGGCTTTGGAAGAGGGATGGGACTAAACCAGGCACCAGCTGGCAACATCAGTGCAGCTTTTTTTTGCCAGCGTTCCCCAGGTCTTTTATTTTGGGGGGGAGATTAACTCGGTGCAAAACCAAAGCCACTCACGAGCTTAACCTTCAGCAGGACCCTCGCGCTGGGGGGGCACGTAGGAAATCGTCTTTCCCTGGGAGATGCTGCAAATCTGGATTTTCCAGTTCCTGGAGGGCTCTGCTTGTTTAAATTAGAAGCAGATAGGAGAGGTGAATTTTAAGAAGGACAGAGCAAAGGCACACAAGTATGCAGTTAACTTCTAAACTTCTTTCTCTGGCTCTCCCGCTGAGTAAATGCTTTAGGAGCTTCAAACCACAGCTTTTAATATCTCCTTAACATGCCCCGCGATTCCTTCCCCCCTGTCAAAACGGCAAGAGCAGCTGTGAATATTTTCCATTTTAAAATGTTTTGTATGCATACGAAAGTACCTGCAGCTCCTGTGGGCTGGGCTACGGAGAACTGCTGAAGCCAAGGGTATCTATTTTATATTGAACCTCAAAATAGCACATGCTCCTGCCTCTCACTCGCTCGTGTCCTGCATCCAGGAGGGTATTTCTGATACCACTGGTAGATCAAGGGAAAAATCCCCAATTTACTCTGTTGATGTAGGTCTTGTCATTCGGAGCCCAGCGTTCCCATCCACCTGGGTGGAGGGTTGTTTTAAACTCCCCAATGCAGAACCTGTAACGCTGGGCTGTTACATGGGGACTGCAGTTTTGGGGAGGTTTCCCATGCACGTTCCTCCACTAAACCACATTTTTTCCACTGAAAGGTGTAGCTGCCGTTTCTGTGCCTTACCACCAATTTAGCAGCCGGTCCGTAGCCAATAAACACAGGCAGTAATTACAGCTTTGGGGTTCATGCTCCTCTCAAAGCTCTCTATGAGTTGTGCATGTCAGCCCTCCTCCTTGCCTATTTTTTTCCCCCTGATCTTGGATGAAAAAAACCTTATTATCAGGTAAAAGGGGGGAAAAACCCCCAAACCCAAGCTGATGTATCTCAGATCCAGCCTAGCTGTGAAAAAATCCCCGGTGCCAGGGGCTTGGTGGAGGTTATGAAAAGCAAAGGGCGCCCAGCACGGGGCAGGTCCTGGCACCAGGGGTCCCAAATCTGGATTTTGGGGGGGAAGGGAGCGTGCAGTTGGCAGAGCAGGAAAACAGGGTGGGATTGTGCCTACACACCCACCCTCCTGTGCTGGGCAAGGCGAAAAAAAAAAAGACATCAGGCTTTATTTGGACCTGAAAACCAGACTGTGGTTTGGGGGATGTTTGGCTTTACAAACCCCAGAGCTGTGGGGATCAGAACTGCTGTGAACTGGGGAAGGGGGGGCACCAACCACATCCCTGTGCAACCCCCAGCCCTTCTCCCTTCTTCCCTGCTCCGGTGGGGCAATGGAAGTGGAGCCGGGACGGTGGGAGGATGCTGCAGCCTCCAGTTGCTGCCCAGCTTTGGGTACAGCCCCTTGAGGGGGGGAATTTCTTGGCTCCCCCCACCCCATGCAAAGCCCACAGCCAGGCTGAGCGCAGGGGTTTATAATCAGCCAGGATTTATGGAGAAAAACGAAATCCCGAGCTGTTCTGGTCATTAATCAGAAATTCCTTGCTCGATTCCCGAGCTGTTTCCCTGGGGATCTTCTCATGGGGACCCTCCACCCCACAGCCCCCTCCCTGGGGATGGCAGCTCTTTCCTTGCAGGCAAGGGGCTGGGGTGGGGAGAGACCCCAAGCTTTGGAATTAACCAACCCCCCAATAATGAATAAATCCCCATGAATTCACTGGAATAAACCCCAGCAGGGACCCCCTTGCCTTCAAATCCCACCTCTGTCCCCACAGCATTTTAATCAGGGGGGTTTATCTAGGGGGTTTTCTCTGGGGGGACGGGACCCTGGTGTCAGACTCGGTTCTGCTTTTAAGATGGGGGGGAAGGAATGAAATCAGGGCAAAGCTTTTGCCGACGCGTTGGGATCGTCGCCGTCCGTGTTTTAATGTGATTTATGCCTGGATTTCTAAATCCAGCCACTGACTGCACGCTTTAAATATAGCTCCAAAAACACCCTGGAAACGTGTAGTAAGCACGTTAAAAACGGCGGGCGGAAGGGATTCACAGCAACCCCCCCCGTCGTGGATGGGGAGCAAGGGGGTTATTGGGGTAAAAAAGGGGATTTGGGGGATGGGGGTCCAGTGGGGTCTGTGCCCAGCCCGCGGTTGCAAAGTTGAGCGCTGGGTTGGCGATGAGGGGGTGTGTCCCCCCTCCCCCAAACCTTGGCAGCCCCCCAAAATGGGGTTGGGAGGCATCAGTTTGCTTTGCCTCCCACGTTTCCAGACAGTCCCCCCCCAGCTCCATCCCAGATTCCCACCCTCCCCTGTCCTACCTGCATCCCGGGAAGGGGGGACAATGCCCGGTGTGGGGCTGGGGGCCAGGAGCTCCGCAGGGCTCCACCGCCTTCTGCGGGGACGGAGGGCGGCCATGGGGAATTTCGTGTTCGTCCTGGAAGGGGGGCGAAGAGAGGAAAAAAAAGAGAAAAAAACCCCCCACAAAACAAACCACCAAAACAAACCAACCAACCAAACAAAAAAAACCCCAAAAACAACGACAAAAAAAAAAGGGAAAAATGGTGGGGGGAAAAAA
>JAWWES010000035.1:12842011-12904795 GCA_035583135.1 Lophotriccus pileatus | reverse complement strand
TGGGTGGGGGGGGAAGGCGGTGGCGGGCACCGACAGCGATCCGGGAGACTCCGTGAAGCCGGCGAGTGGATGATGGATGGCCGAGATTTCGGGCCCCCCCGCTCGGTGCACGGCCCCCCTCCGCTGCTCTCCGGGCTGGCCATGGAGAGCCACCGCCTGGGAGCCACCGGCCGCCTGGCCCCCGCCGCCGGGCCCATGGCCGCCGGGCTCCCCGCCGCCCTCCAGCCCGGCAAATTCCTCGCATCGGGCATCAGCCTCCACTCGCACCCGGGTAAGGCTCCGCGGAACCCCCCGGTACCCCCCGCGCCTTCCCCGCCTTCCCTCCGCGACCGCGGGTGCGGGCTTCAACTACCCACCCCCCCCCCAAAAAAAAAGAAAAGTAATAATAATCATATATTTCTGCGATCGCAGCTTTTCGGCGTGTTTTCCTCCCACATCTCTTCGCGTGCGTTTGATTTAGAAGAAAAATAGGGGAATGCGGGAAAAATAGGAAAGAAACTAGGAGGATAGCGAAAAAAATAAGGGAGTGGAGGAAAATATAAGGGGATGTGGGGAGAAATCGTGGCTAGCCGATAAAAATCCCGTCTCCCAGCGCGCGGTTTTGTTGGCACTGAGGAAAATCCCCGCCGAGTCGGCTGCAGAATAAATCCGGAGAATAAATCCGATTTTCGGGAAAGCTGGGAGAGGCGCAGACCGGGGCGCGGAGGGACGAGGCTGCGCTGCCCGACGCGGTGCTTCCCGGCCAGGCAAAGAAAACATCCCTGGGCTGGGAAAAGGGGGTAAAGTGGGGCAGTTTTGGTGATTTCTTGCCCGCCGCGGTCCCGCTGCCTCCGGGCAGCGCTGCCGGCACCGCCGCTTTTGGTGATTTTTTTCCCTTTTTTTTTTTCCTTCGTTTTCTCGATAATTATTATTTCTTAATCCCGCAAGCAAAACTTCCATGCAGGGACTGCTCAGTCCTTATATTTGTTTTTCTCTTCTCAATGCGCTTCATCCTCTGGCAGCCCCACCGCTGCCTCTCCATTTAAAATCAAAAAGAAAATAAAAAATAGGAGGCATTGAAATATACGCGGTTTAATTTTTTTCCCCACAGTCAGCTTTTTATTTATTTGTTTAAAATACTTTTGTTTTTTAGAGATTTTTTTTATTTTTATCACCCTTTCCGAGCTCCCTTTCCCAGAGACTCGAGGGGTCCGGCACTGCCGGGAGGACGCTTCCCGCACCCTCCTGCCCGCATTCCTGCCCGCTGCTTTCCCTTTGGAGGACACGAGGGATTTCTGACCGTTTGATTTCACTCTCTGGCTCTATTTTTAATTTTTTTTTTTCCTTTTCTTTCCCCTGGGCGTGGAGAGGTGACTCGGAGTTTACTTTAGGCGTTGGGAGGTGACAGGTTTTGCAATAATAAACCTGCTCTTTTCCCAGCCGCCCGGGATGAATGACTTTGAAATTTGCAAACCTGATTGCCAACATCTGCGGAGAAGGAAGCAGCCCGAATCGAGGGAAAAAGATTTATTAGTTTTAGACTAGGTGGCAGTGCCAATTTCCCAGGTGCTAAGAGGAGAGGTGTAAAGCGAATGGGCTATGAAGCCAAGCACATGGGCAAACACCTTTTTTCCTTCCCTTTTGTCTTTTTTTTTCTCTTTTTTTTTTTTCCCCCACTGGTTATTATTTCCACCTCTTGCTGAAGCAGAATACGATCTCTGCAAAAATTTGTCTGGACAATCTCAAGCCAAACCGAGTGCGGATTCTTGGTATTTTTTTAATTATTCTTATTTTTTATTGGGTAATTTTCTTTTTTTTTTCTCCTTTTTTTTTTTCATGTTTTATTTCTCTTCCCAAAGTTCCTTTTCTAAAATCCAGGCAGGCCACGAGGGAGACACTGAGCTCTGGCCTCCCTGAGCCGACCAAGCTCCGTGACGCCGTCCAGGAGCTTTCCCGCTGCGCTGGGAGCGAGCCTCGGATTTGGATCCCCTCACAGAGGGAGGGGGCTTTACGATACCTCAATTTTTTTTTAATGTGTTCTTATTATTTTTATTGTTTCATTTTTTTATTATTTTTGTTTTCCTTTCTCTGCAAGTCTTTTGAAATCCCTCTGTCCTTGGCGCCCGGTTTCCCCGTCCGCTCCCCGGCACGATCCTTGCAGAGCTCGCTCTGCACCATCGGCTTCGTCACGGCAATTCCCAACCAGGCTAAACTCCATTAAAAAGATCCCTACAATTAACAGCTGAAACTCCCATTAAACCACGGCAGTAGGATAGGCAGGGGTATTTTTTTTGTTGTTGTTGTTGTTGTTTTTTACGGCTTTAACAATATCGCCTGGAATGATGATTGCTTCCTGCTACCAAGGGGCCCTTTGTAGGTTTGCATTTGCAGTGCTGTTGATGCGTGGATTTTTTTTTGTTGTTGTTGTGGTTTTTGGGGGGGGGTGTTGTTTTGTTTTTAGGAGGGGTTTAGAGGGGTGGAAAGCAAAGGCTTGTGTAATGGGTTAAGAAAAGTGGGCAGGAGGCGAAGCCTTTAAATAGAGCCAGTTCAAACTGATCCTTAAATACCGCCAGGCTGAAGAAAGAGCCTCTTGAATCTGTCCCAGCGTCCTCCTAAAATAAATACACCCCTGTAAAAATAGCACGATTGGCCATATTTGAGAATCCAGTTATCGCCGGCACTGACTCCTTGTTTTTCCCGTACCCTCTGCTCGTTCCAGCAGCCGGGCTCTGCCCCAGCGCCAAAGTACAGGCGCCTGGGCTGTGTCCAGTGACCCCTGGACCCTCAGCTCCTCTCTGGGGGCTTTCTGCTCCCTGGTAGTGTTTTGGATGCTGCTGTGCAGGCTGAGGGGACGGGGACAGAAGCCCCTTTGTTGGAAGCTCATGGAGGGAGGAGTGAGCTGGAGGCTGAGGCGGGAGATGAGCCGGCCTTCGATGCCGGGCTGCCATTCCGTGTCCCCCCGGTGGTCTCCGGCGTCGCCATCTCCCCATCCCCGAGGAGGGCAGGGGGGTTATGGGGTCTGGGGAGCAGCAGGGTGCTCCTGATGGGCCTTGTTGAGGGACAGGGGAGGAAGGGGACTGTTTGCAATGGAATTTCATGCCTGGAACTTGCTGGGAAGATCTTGCATAAAAAAAGGCTGCAACTGATGGAGTGGGGCAGCGGAGCCCGTTGAGCGGCTCAAAATATGAGGGTTTTATTGTTTTGCTTCCTCCCTGCCCCAGTGTGTTTGGGTCCCGGTCTCAGCTCCATCCCAGTGGAGTGTGTTGTTCTTGGCAGCCTCTGTGTTTTGGGGGAGGTGGAAAAGGCTCCCCCAGACACGATTGCAAAGGACTGTTCTGGGCGCGCATCTCTGCCAGGCAGCAGCGGGGCTGTGTGTGAGCAAAGATCATCCACATCCAAAAAAGGACTCTCTGAGTTTAAGATAATAATCATAATAATTAATAAAAATGTGTTTTTTTCTGTATGCTGAAGTACCCTTTCTTGGGTGGGGGCTGCCGAAACAGGTATGTGTGTGTATATAAAAGGATGCTCAGCCTCTTACATTAAAACATGCTTCAGGAACACTTTCCCATGCCTGGGAAAAGGGGCATGCAGCAGTATGAGCAGAGCTGACTATGTTAAATCCAGCTCCAGAGCAGTGGCTGGAAGGAAAGTGCTCAGACAGAGGGGAGAGATTTTGGTTTCCTTGCTTTCTTACTTCCACATTAGCATGTGCATTCAAATGCAGGGATTTAAGGCGGATTGGAAACTGTCCTTGCTTCCAGGCCTGCTGTGCCCAGGGAGAAGTTTTTCCAGTCAGCTGGGTCAGGTAGGAGCATAGGAAAAGAAATAAAAATACCCTTCCCCCCAGGATAGCGCTGCTGTGCCAGCAAAATCCCGCTGTAGCCATCCTTATAATGGCAAAATGGTGCTTCTGCTGAGCCCGCAGATTTTGCAGGAGGCCTTGCCGTCGGCAGTGCCAGCGGAAGCACAATTCGCTCATCCAACTGCATCCATGCTAAAATTGCTTTGCTGACAGAGATACCGGGGTAGCATGGATTCGGTGCCGGATTGATCCATGCCCTGCTCCTGCCTGTAACTCGGCTGGGGAGGACGGCGGCTCCCGGACCGGCAGCGGCATTTTGGCCGTGGTTCGGACGCGGCTCCTTTTGGTCACATTTTGATGCTGCAAGGAAAATACCATCGGTGTGTAATGGCCCTTGAAATCGCAGTTCCCCCTCCCTGCCCGCCCAGGGGGTGGTGCGAGGGGCTGAACACGGGGGGCTCCTTGGGGCAGTGGCTCGTAGTGTGACACTGGGAGGAATGTGGATGGGCTGGAGACCTGCCTGTGGGGATGTTTCTCCTGGGGCCCTGGTGAAATCAGATGCTTTTTGATACATGTTTTCAGGCAGAGCGGTGGCAGTGCTTGTCCCGGTGGGGCTCAGGGAGGTGATGCTGGCCTGGATGTTGTACTTAGTCCCATTGCACTCTCCTCTTCACACCCGGCATCCCCGGGGGTGGAGGAGGCGCTCGGCTGTGGAGTGATGTCCCTGCAGCTCCCTTGGGCTGGCAGCCAACTTGCAGGCTGTGAGGGAGGCAGGAGCAGTGTCTTTGGGCTGAGATGGTAGTGGAAAAGGGACTTGGTGCGTTTTTGGGAGTCTCCCACCGTGCGCTCTGTTTTTTTGCTGATGTCCCAGTGATTTTCCCAACATCCTGGTGGTTGGGTGGATTGTGGGGTAGCATCTCCATACTTGAGGAGGGATGGGAAGGACTGTCTACCCTGTCTTGCAGCCCCCCGTTGAAGTTCCCATCGCAAGTGCTGGTAGCTGGTGGTGGGGACTTTGGGCTTGGAACATGGACAAGAGCCCAAGGGCCAATGTGGTGACATAAACTTGCTCGTAGCAAGGTCCTGTGGGATCCTCTGCTCTGTGAGGCTTCCTAATACATTCCCTGGATGAATGAGTGGAAGCCTGTCCCTGCCTCTGGTACACAAGGCTGGTAAAGGTGTGATTTGCTAGCAGCCCTTCTTCCACCCTGAGTGAGCCTTGCCCCCCACCCTGCACTGAGTCTCCTTGGTGGGGTTGGAAAACCACAGGTTCCATCCCTGACTGATGTTGTGCCAGAGAAAATCTGATCCAGAGGGTGAGGCAGTACTAGAAATCCTAGCTGGCGGTGGCATGGGGCACTGGGCAGGTCCCTGGTGTTGGGGACAGGCTCCTGCTCTTTCCCAGCACAGCAGCTGTTGGAGAAATGGAAATCGCTGGGAATTAATCTTGCTGCAGACGTGGCTACCAGAGCAGGGCTTTCGTAAGGGAAATTTTAGATCTCCTTCTTAGGATAACCCAGGGTAAGGCTGAAATTAGTTTATAATTATCCAGTAAATAACCCCCCATCTTGTCATTTCACCATCTTCTGATGAATATGGAAATGAACATTGTTAAGGGGAATTAACGTCATTAGGGCAGCTTTCCAGGTGAGCGCCTTGCGGTTCTGCCGTGGCTGCGGCCGGCGGGCGGGTGTCGGATCACCTCCCGGAGCTGGGGTTAGCGCCGACGAGTCGGAACAAGGCCCCGTGTGTTTGCACCGTGTACTAAACTGGTCCAGTTAAAGCTTCGGGCGGGAGGTGGTGCGAGGAATCGGGGCCAGCCTGGCATGTGCTGACACGAAAGCTGCCGTGCCGGGACGAGGAGATGTTGGTCTGGGTTAGGTAACGCGATCCAGCGTCGCCTGCTCGAGGTGCTGAGGACAAGGGAGTGCTTTGTTCGGCCTCGCTGCTGAAATGGAGAGCACGGTGCGCCCTGAACGACCTGAAAATGCAGGCGGGGTTTGGGACGATGAAGAGCCGAGGGCAGCCAGAGCTCCCTGCCTGTGGAGCCGGGGTGAGGGAGCAGTGCTGTGTCCAGCTGTACAGTCCCTCCTTGCTGGCTTTTCCAGCGGAGGATGCTGTTTAAAAAGCAAAGTTTGGGAGTGGAGCACTCCAGAGTGGCTGCCTCACCCTGGCCACGAGGATTTGGTGGTTTCCTTCTCCCCATGTTTCCTCCTAGCCCTGCGTTTCTGGCTGGCTTCACTCCGGGACGGCACAGCTGGATGTCTGCAGGCATCGCGGTGCACCCACCGACGCCCTCTCTCCCTGCTGCTGATTTGCTTTGCTTATTGTTTGCTTCTCTCCAGCTCTTAAGCACCAAGGGGACGGCACCACACAAACCCTTTAGCCCTGTCCGTGTCCGTGCTGGCTGGGGGACGCGCGGCGGGAGCCTCCCGTACGGCAGCGCCGCGGCGGTGACAGTTGGGCTCCCTCCCCACGCCGCCAGGATCAGCTGTTTGGTGCACAATATGCTCCCGTTTCCCTCTCCAGCTGTTGTCGCTGACGGTTATGGGAAGCGAAAGGTAGTTGAGAGTTTGGTGTCTCTAAATCAGGGAGGTGATGGGCAGAAAGGAGGGGCTGAGGGGGGACTCGGTGTGTATGAGGCTGGGTTTTGTTTAAATCCAGCCAGACTTGAAATAGTGGCTCAAGGATTGAAGTGACCTTGGGAATAAATTTTATTGCCAGCAGTGGCCAAAGAGCCATTTTGAGGGAGCTGGATGCTGGCAGGCAAGCCAAACATGGTGGGCTCGGAGCAGTGTGCTATGTTAAGGAGAGAATATGCCTTCTTACAGGAATAACATAGGTTTTAAGACACTCAGCCCCGTTTCTCTGGAGCTGTATCCCCGGCAACTTGTGCAAAGGTTGTTCCTGCTTCTGCCTCCATCCATCTCTTCCTGCCGCATCCCTCCCAGCGAACAACCCTTTTTACCTTTGGTGCTTAGATGTATTGCCCCTGGTTCCCTTTCTGCCCCCATCCCATCTCAGCAGAATTCCCCGTGGCTTAAATAGGCTCTTAGTCCATTTGGTTTAACTGCTTTTAACTAAAACAAAATTAAAAATAATAATTGCAGTGGCCAGCATGGTGTGGAGGAAGGGTTTTGGGGGGATCGTGCTCTGTGCTGCTTGCAGGCAGCGCCGGTCGCCGTGTGTGGATGAAGCAGCCCCTGTGTTACCGTGTGTCGTCCTGGTGTTTGTGTCCTGGTCTGCTGAGTGGGGGGGACATCCAGCATGCCATGTCACCCAGAAGCCAAGCAGGTAATGCTCCAGCGAGTAAAGATCCGGGCAGGTGAGTTCCACCTTGCCGGGGTGCCGATGGAAGCCCCGGCTCCACTCGGCTGGGCAGACACACCGTGCCGGGCTCCTGGCATGTGCAGCCTGCCGGGGTTTCCCTTTGCAATCCTGGCGTTACAGCGGGGCTTTCTCCCTAATGAGATTAGTGACACAATGCAGCAATTCTTCTGCTACTTTTAATGGATGTTCGGGGTTTGTGTGGAATCGGAAATTCCTACTTTCATCAGATGAGTCCTCTCTGTGACTATTTTGTGGACAGATCTTCCTTTCCTCGGCTTCAGGGCTGACATTATTATTGGCATAATTGTTTTAGGCTTTCCTCTCTCACCCCCCTCTGTCTCCCCTCCCTCCCAGCCTCAGCCCTGGTGGATTTTATCTTCTGTCTGGCTTTGAATCTCGCCGTCAGCCCAAGCTGCTTCCATCTTATGCAGGACTCAAAAACCTGGTGGCCTTCCCTGGACACACTAAACGCAGCTGGGGGGAAGGAGAAATGCAAAAGTCGCTCTTGAATCGTTCTGGCAGGTGCTCCTTGGTCTCCCCAGTTGAGATGTGGAAGCATTTACGTGTGCGTGTCTGTACATATATAAGGCACCCATGGTAGTGCCTCACCTGGCGGAGTGCTGGCCAACCCTGCCTGGTGACATCAGGGCCATCTTGGCAATTTGTCAAGAGCCCAAGGGCTGCGCTTCAGTTTGAATATGGATTTGCATAATTCATCAGGAATTAAACCACACCACCATAGTATTTGCCTCTGCGTTTATCTCCTGCTATTGGCAGAGGGGAGGTGTGGGGTCCTGGGCATTTGCCGGTCACAGACACCCCTTTGCTTCGTGGTTTGGCACTTTTTTGGTGCAGAAGAGCTGGCGTGGACTGATGTTCAGGAGGATGTGGGGAGCACAGGAGCCTCTGGAAGGAAAAAGGGCTGAACGTGGGGTCAAGAGGAGAGGCTTTTGAGACTGATTTCCTAAGGGAAAGGGGCTTATGGGGTTGTGATCTGTGAGTGGATCCCTTTCTTCCACCCCTAGATGCCTGCAGCCTGTTGTTGAATTTCTTTTGGGATGGTTTTGGTCCCTGCAGGAGCTCAGCACTGGGCTCTGGGAGAGGGATGTGTTCACTCTCGTGGCACACAGAGCACTATATGCAGGTGCATCCAGCTTCACCTTGCACTTACCACGTCCTGGCCGTACTGTATCCAAGTGGGAATCAGGAAGCTGGAGCTGATGAACACGTTTGGGTCACTGGCAGTGTCCTTGCTCCAGCCCTGGGGTGTTTCTGGGAGCTGGTCCCCTCTCGCTGCCAGGACTCCCTGTGTTGTGCAGCGGTTGCAGTGCCAGTGCTGAGCTCGTGTTGGTGATGGGGTGTTCAGGTCCGAGTGGGGGGCTGTGCCTCAGTTTTCCCTTGCAGTGCCACCCCCCTCTTTGGCAGGCACCCCGAGAGGTGCTGAGCCACGGCAGCTGCTCTGCAAACAAGACTGTTTATAATAAGCAGCGGCGGAGGCTGCGTCTCCCAAGGCTTTGAGTCATCCTGGCTCGTGCTGGCTGCGCCTGGCAGGGGCCTGGGAGGCAAAACAAACCCACATCCAGCTGCCACCTCCTTGCCAGATGTTAGTGGTGGGGTGACTGTTTGGGTTTCAGTGGTGGACCTACCAGTGAAGCAGATGGAGCTGCTGTAGGGAGATGCCACCTCTCTGGTGGCTGTGGTGAAACGCTGGAGAAACAGGTGGCTTGGGGACTTGCAGTTGGGACACCTGATTTCTGGAGGAAGGGGTGAGATGAGCAGCCCTGGTTTGGCGTTGTGTGTTTGGGTTTGCAGAACGGGGGTGCTGAGGCTCCTTCCAGCACTCCCAGGTGTGGGCACGGTGTGTGGACCGTTTTGGCTGTGACCCCTTACCGTGCTGGGCAGGAGGACAGGCAGGGAGGAACCCAGGGGTGATCCCACTCGCCACCCTGCACAGAGGGAAGGCAGGCAGGGCAGTGGGTGTCCCTGGCCAGCAATAGGAAGCTGGAGGGAGGAGCAGGCAGGTGGCATTTACCTTTCAGTGGGCGCCCGGCATGTGTCCGCAGGGCTGGTGCTGCCCATCACACAGCAGTGTTTAATTTCTCAATGGGAGGGCAGGGAGATGATGCTGCACAGTCCCATTTAACCTGCTGGTGACCTGATCTGAAGTCATTGTGGCTGAAAATAGACCGTGTTCCCTCCAGGGCACGGCTAATGGTGCTGGGAAAGCTGGGATCTCTCTTTGAAGGCTGATTTAATTGCTGCTGGCAGGCACTCGGGGCAGGTGATGTGGGGACCAGCACCCGGTGCCATCCCACAATAACCTCCCCCCACCGAGTGCCTGTAGCTCTCCCGGCTCTGGCAGCGAAGGGTAATGAGCTGTTTTCTAAGGAAGGAACGGGATGGTGTGTGGGTGGTGCTGGGTTAAATGTGTGGGCAGGGCTCAGGGAGTGGGGGCTCACTTGTTTTGCATTGTCTCCTGCACTGAGTTTGGGTGATTTAAAAAAATAATAACATTTAAAAACATGGGACGAGTTAAATTTCTGTGCTTAGGAAGGAGGGGAAGCACCTGTACTGAAAGTGTGCCAGGAGCAGAGTCAGTGGTAGGACCCCTGTGCTGGCCACCAGTGTGTTGACCGAGATGAAGGATGGACCAGAGCAAAGACATTTTGATGCTGTCCTAGAAAATCAGGAGAGGAAGGTGAGACTGCGATCTAGCAGCCAGGTTTTGCATTCCTGGGCATTCTGCTGATCAATTTGAGAGTTTAAATTATTATTTTTTTCAATATCCAGGTGTTCCATTTTAGTAGATGCGGAGCTGAAGAACCCACTGAGTCGCTCCCTGCTGTTTGAGGAGAGCTGTGTGGTTGTGCAGTGAGGGCCTGGAGGTTTCACTGGACCCCCGTAGGGATGTCAGGTTTAATTATGCCAGCGGAAAAGGAGAGACATCCGACGTGGCGGTGGATTTCAGGCTGGGGGCACGTGGGAAAAGCTGCTGTAGTAGCAGGCAGTGACCCAGGAGCCTTGGCACTGGTTTGAGCATCAGGATTAACGTGGGACCGGATCGGTGCTTCCCAGATTCTGTGTTTCAGGCTGCGTGTCCTGGCTGTGTGTCATGTCGAGTTCCAGTGGGATGGAAACATCCTGGCCCCTCTAATGGGAGGAAAAGCCACCTTTCCTCTGCCAGAGGGATTCATGTCCCCATCTGGGTGGCTTCTTGCTGTTCTCGTGGAGATGGTGTCAGTGGGGAGCTGGTGGGTGACCTTGTGGGTGTCTTTCTCCAATATAGGCTGGTATACCTGTCTGCAGTATGTGCTGGTACATACCTTGGATTGCCTTTGACTTGTGGCATGGTGGAATCTGAGTCTGCAGGACGCTGGAGGCAGAGCCGAGGCACGAGCACCAGTCCCTTGAGGCCTTCCAGCCACTTCTTCCCATTTTCTCCTCCTCTGCCATCTCCAGGCTGTTGGGGCTGTTCCAGCTCCCGGGTGAGGAGGAGGTGAGCGGCAGGGCTCACTCAGCCTGATATTTATTTCCATGGAGGCAGGGAACCCCTCCTTCCATGCCTTGTGGTCACACGCTGCCCATCGGTGTGCCCTGGGTGAGGAGGAGGGGCTGGTGATTCACTGCAGGAGTAACACGGCAGGAAAATCATGGCACGGCGTCGGCACAGGGCAGTGGCTGCGGGAGGGCCGGTCGGAAACCCAGCGGGAGCGCGCGGTGTGCCTGTGCTGACGCAGCTGCGAGCAATAGTAAATATTGAGCAAGAGCCACTTAAAAATAAAGCAGCCTGGACACAAGATTCCCACGTGGAATAAAATAAAATTAAAAGAAACAATAGAGAGCTGCTCTGAGCTGGAGGGAGTACTTGCCTTGGCTTTTAAGGTAGTGATTTTTGCAAGCTGAAGGGAAGAGTGGCGCGGTGGTGTTCGAGCCGGCAAAGGCCGGGAATGTGGACCCCCGCCGGAGGATGCTGTCTCCAAGCTCGCCAGGGCCCTTAGAAGATTAAATGGGGAGTTAAATTGCCCTGGCTGTTCTGGATCCCGGGGATGGGATCGAAGGCTTTCAGGGGGTACAGAGAATTGAGGCCGTAAATTAAGGCTTTGAAGCAACTGCCAGTCCCGTGGCATGGGGTGTTAATATGGCTGGGTTGGGTTTTGGGGCGGGGAGTGGTGGGTTGTGACAGCAGCTTGGGGCTGCAGGGACAGGGCTGGGGACCGGCCGCCGCTGCAGTCCAGGCACATCTGATCCGAGGGCTTTGGTTTCAGCCCAGCTTGTTCAGGGGCTCCTATCGCTGGTGTCTCGTGTGTGGCACAGAGTCAAGGCGGCTCCGGTGCTTCGGGTGTCACTAGAGCTGCCCTGGCAGGCAGGGGAGGAGGCGGCAAAGATTTACACTGTCAGCACTCCGGGCTTGCAGCTGTTTGCAGCCATAAATGCATGTGTGAGGAATAGCTGCCCCTGTGTAGGGCAGAGATGGGGAGGTGTGTGCTGGAGCGGGAGCCCTGAGAGAGTCTTCCCTGGGAATCTGCTGTTTCTGCAGGGAGAGGATCAGGCTCACTGATGACAGTGAACACTGGCAGCTGGTGCTGGTATGGTGTCTGTCCTGCTGCTGGTGGGAGGGATACTCGCTGTGCTTGGACTTCTCCCCCTTCCCCTCCCTCCCTGGCAGGACTCATGAGGACATAAGCGTTTATCCAGCTGTTCGTGTTGTGGACTGTTGTCCCAGTTGGCTGCCTGTGAGAACTGCGAGCTGGACTGGGGAAGAGGTGACTGTGCTCCCGGCCAAGGGCGGCTGCAGCTCCTGCTCTGTGCTGAGCCCAGCAGCCAGCTGAGACCCCGACTGCCGCGGGGCTGCAAATCTCCCTTGAGTGCCCAGAGTGGAAAACATCCCATGGAAATAAACCTAAAGCCTCGCTGCTGTGTTTCCCAGCCCTGCTGGACTTGGATTGAAGGGTCCAAGAGGCCAGGCTTTTCAGCTGAGCCCCCTCTGGGGCCACAGCCTGATGCAGAGCACTGTGTGGTACCAGCCTGATTCCTGGCAGTGTGTCCATCCATCGTGGCCCGGGGAGGATGGAGTGAGATGCCGGCGGTTGGAAATATTTCATAAGCGGCAGAAACGTGTAACGGGCAGATGGGGCCGATGGGGGAGAGTTACTTCACTTCTCCCAGGGTGCTGGAGGCCTCTGGTCTTCCGGGTGGCAGGGCTGTGGCTTCTCAGGCAAGGATGGCTCATGGCCAGGGCTCAGCTTCAGGGTGTGCTTTGCAGCCAGCATCACACGTGGCCACCTGCTTGCCTCTACAGGCTAGCAGGGCTGTGTTGGACCTGGTTAAATGTCTTTTACGACTTAAATGATTCTATAATTCTGTAACAGCAGAGACTGGAAATCCCTCCCAGGGCACAAGCAGAGGCTTTGTGGATGCTGCTTCTCCCTGGTGCGTTGATGCTCCTGGATGGTTTGGAAAACAAGGAGCCTGACCATGAGTGTGAATTCCCTGTTGAGTGCTGTCATCCTGTTGCTCCCACTTACTGTTCTTGACCCTTCATGGGTGCCCGAGTGAGGTGTCCCTCTACACCAGGTTGGCAGGCAGTGTGGAGGGCAGCATGGGGATGCCATGAAGGTTCCAGCTGGTCACCTGCACCCGTGGTGAGATGGAGAAGTTTTCTCAGCACTGGCACGCAGCCCTGTCACATCAGATGTAGCCTGGCTCGTTGGCCGCAGTTGTTTATGCAGGGGAGGTGTGTTCAGCTCCAGCGTGTCACCTCCAGCATGTCCCCCTCCTGCCTGGCTCTTTCAGAAACACAGGCTTGGCTGACTTGTCTAGCTGGGACTGAATTTCAAGCCTGGGGTCTGGGGTGACCAAGCTGGAGAGAGTCCACAGGTTTAAAACCTCTGCCAGGGGATGCTTTCTGTCGGCTCCGTCCTCACGGGGAGCTTTGGCAAACCCCGGGCGGGCTGAGCACGTGGGGTCTGTTTCCCTCCCACTTCCCCCAGCGCGACCTCCGGCCTCCAGACGTTTGGTGTGTGGTTTGTGCGGTCGCTGGTATCTCACCTCCTCATCGCTCACATCCCCTCTTGGTGGTGAGTCACCCGGCTGCACCTCTTCCCCCCAAACTCGTGCCGTTTTGGAGAGCTGGGCAGAGATGAAGAAGATGTTTTCAACTGGGCTGACGCATCTGCACCCGCCAAGTTCCTCTAATAACAGCCCTTTGTGATTTATGTCTTGGTTGTGCAAAACAGGTATGTTTTATCATCGTGGAGCTGGGAAGGAAGAGGACAGGTGTGCCAATCCACCGTACCTGCCGCAGCATCGCAGGGGTTGCGTTTTGGCTGCTGGCTGTCACCTTGCTGCAGGATTAAGGTGGTTTGAGGGACGATCTCTGTGCTCTAAACCCTTTTAGCTGCAGAACTGGGCTGCTTTGGGTCTTGTGTGCCCATGCTGGCATAAGTGTTGATGGTACCTTCCCCAGGTGGTCAGAGGCCGTGCTGATGGGCACATGCGTGCGTTTGGCGTGGTGTAACCTGGCAGGAAAGGGGGGCACAACCAGTCTGGGGCAGGCAGTGCTGCCAACTCGCACCTCCCTGCCTTGCACCGTGGTGCCAGCCTGCCTCTGGGCAAGCAGTCGGCTGGAGGAGTGTGGCTCAGCCTGCCGAGACCTGTCAGCATGTCCCTGGGCAAAGCGGATCTTGCGCTGGTTCAGCAAACACTCTGGCCCCGGGCAGATGGAGATGGTTGTGGTTTCCCCTTTTCTCCTCCCTTTTTCCTGGCAGAAGCCCATGGTTGGGGTGAGCTGTGAGTTGCTCACTGCGGTAGAGTTTCTCCCCTTGGCATCGCTTTCTGGCACGGAGATCCAAGGAGGGAGTGACTTGCCCGCGGCCACCTCCTGCGAGTGCAGCTCCTCAGCGCATGGAGGAGCAGCTTCTGCTCCAGGTCCTGCCCAGGGGAGTGGGGCAGCAGGTTTCAGGCTATGTGTGAGTCTTACGCCAGCCTGTCAGCACGGCTGCTGGAGGGCTGTAAGGAGGAAGGGATGCTCTGGCAGTGCCTCGGGGTTGGATTTGCATTGGGTTCATCCCCAGGAAGGCTGTAGCTCAGATCCCTGGTCCAGCTCTGGTTCCTGGCAGGGAACAAGCCAGGTAAATACAGCCTGGGCAGCTTCTCTGGGAACTTAGCAAGGGAAAACAGCATCACTGGTAGACCTGAGGCTGAGGTTCAAGCAGTGTTCTGGTTTCGCTGCTGGCCAGCTTGGTGTTGCAGGCAAGTCATTGCCTGTGCCTCAATTTCTCCACCTGCAAACCTGGGATGTGCTTTGAGCTCCTGTGCTGGGCTTATGCCACTACAAGGAGCAGCGCTGCTGCTGTGGACTTGTGGGAGTCCCTGAGAAGGGCTGCCTGATGGGAGGTGGTTTTTGGACTGGGCTGGTGGCATCAACTCAGTTCTGCTGCTGTTTCCCCAGCTCTTACGGTGACACTGCCTTGCAGGGTATCCAGCCTGTCCATCGGAACCTGTCCCCATCTTGGACACTGAGCCCTGAGCCCTGAGCTGAGGCTGGGTCTCTGTAGTGGGGTGTGATAATGCTGATCGTGGAGGAAACCCCATAACAAATTTGGGGCTGGGACTGACCCTGTGTTATTACTGGGCAGAATAAGCTGGCATAAGCAGGTGTTTGCCCCAGAAGGACCAGGGGTGTAACTGGTACCAAAACGCTTCTTTGGGTACCAGTAGCTTAAGCCGTGTGCAGGTGTCCCGGTGCTGGATGGCAGGGCTGGATTGTGTCCCCTCCCTGGAGCTCTGCAGGTGGCTTTGTGTTCTTGCACAAGGTGCAAGTGGGGACATGCCATGGGCACCTGTGCTCAGTGGTGTCTGCAGCATGGGATGTGTCTCGCTGTGATCTCCATGCTGGTGTTCCCGCCTGTTGGAACAGCTGCAGCTGGGACCGAGGTCTGGCTGGGAGAAGGGGTTCACGTGGGGATGTCTGCGGCTGGGGCCGCGGGGCTGGTGTGGCATGGGGTGCTCCAGGGGGTTTGCCATGCTGCAACCATGTGCTCTGCCAGATGGGACTCGCATTCCCTGGGAAATGTGTCGCTCCTGCTCCAGATGCTGGCTCGCTGCCAGCCCAGCCGTGCCGGAGTGGCGCGGTGACGGTGGCACGGGCCGAGGCAAACACGCTGTGGAGCGGTGCTGCTCACAGCCAAGCCAGGCTGAACGCTTCTGGGTTCTACTCAGCTCTTTCCAGCTCTGGGAGTAAGAAAAGGTGTTTGGAACTGCTTCACTGTGCAGGTTTTGGGGTTACCAAGCAGAGGTGGGGACATGCGTGCACACAGATTAAATAGCAAGGTTTACCTGCTGGGAACGGGCTTGGGGCTGAACTTCCTGGGCACAGCAGCTCCCCTGGTCCTGCCCCTGGAGGGTTGGAGTGTGCAGGTGGTGCCGCTGGGATCTGTCGGGCGATGGATCCGGGCCAGGAGCTGTGCGGAGCACCGCGTCGGTGAAGCACATATGCCGGGATGCAAACATGTACGCGGAAGAGATCCTGGCTGTCTAAATAATGTGAAATATTGACTAGCTCTCGCAGATGGTGCTCCACGTGCAGCTTCGGGGACTGAACTTCTCTGTCTCCCCTTGGGTTTTGGTGTGGTGGTGTTTTGATCCGGTTGGATGCTGGACTCTTGACAGAAGTTGTTGCCTGGTTGCTTTCAGTGGGATCGTTGAATTCTGGAGAAGTTGGTTGCTAATGGGGGCTGAGGGGAAGGGAGGAGGGTTGCAGAGCGCTCCTTCAGACTCTCTTGGTAGCTTTTACTCTGTTTTTAAATGATGGCACTGACTGGAATGCTGGTTCTGGCAGGGGTTAGAGTTTGTAGTGTTGCATGGGTGTCGTTTGGTGGCAGTGTTGGAGAGGAATTGCTGCCTGTAGCCAAGAGCATGTGTTATTACCACTATTATGGTGATTGTATTCACTGAGGAAGCGCTGATGATGGTGATTTGCATGAGGATGTTGCTGGGGGGCCCAGTATCCAGGACATCATCCAGACTGCTGGCAGCAGGGCCTTGGGGACATTCTGCTTTCATATCAGCTCGTGGATGGGTGTCACGTTTTGTGCTCTTTTTTGCCTTCCTTTGGGATAAGATGCTGGGTTTGGATGCAAGAAACAGTGCTTTGTGTGAGCTGCTCTGAAGGATGCTCTCGTGTTTTCCCAAAGCCCATACCCTGTCATGGCCACCTGCAGCTGGGACGGGCTGTGCTGGCAAAGCTGTGCTGGCAAGAGGGTCTTATCACTGCTCTGGAAGTACACTGGGGAGTGTCCTCACCCACAGGTCGATGTGCTTGTGATAAAACAGCTTTATCAGCCAGGTGGTTTGCTTGTTTTGTTCCAGGTTAAGGCTCTGCTTGGGTAGCAGCACGCTCCATTTGCTGCAAGGTTGGAGCCCTGCAGAGGTGCCCGGGGCGATCTGGGGGACCAGGAGTGGGGGATCAGTACCAAAGGGGGGGTCTCTGAGCATTGCTCCTCGCAGTGGGCTGTGTGTGGTGTGTGTTGTTGCCGTGTGCGTCCCCTCCGCCGGCGCTCCTGGCGCGCGAGGGACCGACAGCCACAACAGTCTGTGCTCCTGCGGGGCTCGTTCCAAGGCAGCGTGGCGCTTGGGATGAAACATGTTTCCCTCTTCTGTTTCCCATTTTCTGCAGGCTTTTCCCATCTGCCTAACGGTCTCTACCCATCGTACATTCCCCTGAGCCACCTCGAACCTCCCAGTGCTGGCAGTCCGCTCCTGGCCCAGCTGGGACAGCACAGCCTCTTTGAGTCACAGAAAGGTGAGTCTGGGGCCCTGTGTGCCCTTCCTGGCCTTCGTGGTCACTCCTGGGTGTTCACCCTGTCCTTTGGGCTTGTTTGGCTGCTGGAACTGCTGTGTGGAAGTCCCAGTGTGCATCAGAGACAGGACTGTCCTGCATCCCACATGGAGAAACCTGCTTGGTCTACTCTGCCTTGGGCCTTCTTGTCTGAGGCATCACTGAAACTCCTTCCTTCCCCATTTGCTACCTCTTGCCTGTCTCTATGTAGGACTGAAGGGGTTGCAGGCCTGTGATAATTTTGGTTGCTTTTGCTCTGCAGATGGGTTCTACCTGTCCAGCCACGCAGGCCAGTCCGCTTTGCACCCTCAGCCTCCCCTCTCAAGGACCGTGGGCAGCCACACATCGAGCACTTTGCTCCGGGAAAAGGACCTTGGGCAGCTGCACAAGAGCTCGAAGGAAGGCCTGAAAGACCCTGGTGGGAAGGAGCGGGCATGCCGGAGTGACCTGCCCCTGCCCTTTGCCAAGAAGGAAAGCAAGCCGAAGGAGGAGCCCCGGCCCCGCAGTGTGGTTGACCTCACGCAGGACACCAAGCCCGACAGCGACCGGAAAGTGAGCGTGGTGGAGAAGGCAGTGAAGGTCGGCGAGCGTCTCTCGCCGTTCCTGGCTGAGCACATGCCAAATCGGGGCACAGGCAGTGGGGAACCCAAGTCCAAGAACCCGCTGCAGAGCTCTTCCCTCAGCAACTGCAACGGCGGCGGGGACCCCATGCTGAAGGTCCTGGGTGCCGAGCAGGACCGCTGTGCCAAGGATCCCGCTCGGCACGACGAGAACATGAGGCCTTCTGCGCACGCCCACGCTGAGCGGCTGAAGCGGGGGGAGCCCCTCCTGCCCTCCGTGGGCGCTTTGCACGTCTCCTGTAGCTGCCCATCCCCGCACCCCTCGCAGACGGGGAAGATGACGCCGGCCACAACATTCCCTCCGCAGCCCGTCCATTCCAGCATGTACACCATCTTCCCGCCGGCCAAGGAGCTGGGGAGGGAGCACAAAGTCATCGCCCCCACCTTCGTGCCTTCGGTCGAAGCCTATGACGAGAGGAGCGGGCCCATCCAAATCGCCTCGCAGGCCCGAGACAACAAGGTGAAGGACAAGGACCTCGGCAAGGTGGGGGTGCTGCAGTCGCCCACGGAGCGGTGCCTTGCGGATGCCTCCCGCACGCTCTTGTCCCAGGACTTTTCTTGTCACAGCGATGCCAAAAGGATGGAGGTTCTGAGAGAGAAGGGCTCAGTGATCAGGACGAACTCCATGGCACTGAAGAGACAGGTCACTTCAGAGCCCTTCCTCAACCGGCCGGGGCTGGGCTCTCCGGAGAGCAGGGAGTTCCTGGCCTCCAAGGACTTGCTGAAGCCGAGTCCGGAGGCAGAGCATCGCCCTTGCGAGAGGGAACGCTTCCAGCGATCCAGCTCCAAAGAAGCAGCAAAGGTCTATGGCACTTTGGACTCCTCCCGGCAGCACCTGGACCACGGTCAGCTGAAACCACCGGAGCAGAAGTGGAAGCCCTTCGAGATGGGCAACTTCGCCACCACGCAGATGGCGGTGTTGGCTGCGCAGCACAACCACGTCACCCGGGTGGAGGAGGAAGCCAAGAAGGTCTACCTTGACCCCAGTGGCTTGCCGCGGTCCTCGGTGGTGGGCTCGCGGGGCGCCGCCGACGTCCTGCACCCCACCTCGCACGGCGAAGGGTCGGCCATGCAGAGCCTCATCAAGTACAGCGGCAGCTTTGCCAAGGAGACCGCGTCCCGGCAGAGCTGCGGCAAGAAGAGCCCCTTCGGTGGTTTGGGCAACGTGAAGTTGGACTCTGCGCAGCTGGGAGCCTCCAAGGTGCAGCAGCTGCTGCTGCAGCAGCCGACGAAGCAGCTAAAACGGGACCCCGAGAGACCAGAGAGTGCCAAATCCTTCGGCCGTGAGAGCATCGGCTCCCAGGGCGAGGTGGAGGTGAGGCACTTGCCCGTCGGCATCGCCGTGGCTGTGGCCCGGCAGAAGGACAACAGCAGCAGCAGCAGCAGCAAACTGGGGCCCAGCTTGGCAGACCGGGATCGCTCGCTGTCTCTCAGCAGCATCAAAGGTAGGTTCCCTGCATATGTCTTCGGGCTTCCCTGCGGGATCTGTTCCCCGGGAAGAACAGCCACCCAGTGCAGACTGTGTGCCATGAGCTGAGTTTGGCATCCTCAGCTCCCTTTGCCTCTCTTCACAGCCAAGGGCATGTTGTAAACCGCAGCGGGAAGCAAGACTCCCTGTGCAGGAGGTAGTCTGTCCTCTGTTCTGGGTTCTGTCCCCGCTGTCCACCTCTGAGGACAACCCCTCTCCGTGTGTTTGTTCCATTAGCAAAGGGAGCGACAGAGAAACCCCTCGAACTGCCTTTGTGCTGGTGTTTTAATCTCACGGTTTCCATTTAAGCCGTGGTCCCGGCAGGAGGGGGATGGCACTGGAAAGATTTTGGTGCTTGGCTTGGCTTGTGTAGCGAGATAACGCCTGGGGGCTGCCTGGCATGGGGCTCTGGTGTGCCAAGGAGCGATGCCAAAATGAGCAGCAGGCGAGCGATGGTTGCCTTTCCATTTTCAGCCCTTGCCTTCCCCATTTCTCTGCCTTTGCCCCCCTCTCTTGAACCTCAGTGGTGAGATGCAGTTTCTCTCAGCCAACAGCCCCTCTCCCCATTCCCATCGCCTCCCAGTGCCCTCCCCACGGCCAGGCGGGAGCCGAGCGAGGACCTCGTGGGCAGCACAGGGAGCTGTTTGTTCAGCCGTTCAATCGTCCCAGACGCTCCCAGCTTGCGTTAAATGTAATTTACTGAGCTGAACTAAAAGGCTGCAAACAAGGGTTGAATTCTGGCAGGCCTCTGGGCTCGTTGCTAAGTGATGCAGTTGGCTTTCAGACAGAAAACAAGACTGCTTTTCTCCTCCTCTCGCCCCCCAAATGCTGCCCCCCCTTTGTGTGCCAGGAGATATTCGTCTAATAACATTAGCTTGCTTGCGCTGAGTGGACGGTGCTTGAATGTTTAGACCTTTTAAGAAGGAGAAAGCAGGCTTTAGTTGGCTAATCTGTAGTATTTGGCAAGTAAAATGCAAGTATTTAGTACTGGGCATTGGTTGTCAAGGGAACGGACCTAAGCCTTTCCTCCATGCATAACTGATTGAATTTCTCTATGCGGTCCGTGCGTCATGTTCATATATATAGACAGAATGATCATTCACTGTCCGGACAATCATTGGTCTGTCCAGAAAAGGGACTGTCCTGCTGGCAGGATGGAGGCTGGGCAGGAATTAGAGGAATAAGGGAGTGTGTGTGTGTGTGTGTGTATGTGTTTGGATGGGAGATGAAAAAAAGATGATAAACCCGTCTAGAAATAACGGAGTGCGAGGAATGTAGGTGGGAGAGGGAGGAGCAATGGTAAAATAACAAAATAATGTGTTTCTAATGAAAGTCTGGGGCAGGGGTCTGCTCACGTTGTGGCAAGCAGAGAGGCCATGAGCTCTCCAAGGGATTGCTCCATATTGCTAACACCAAAGAGACGGCTGGGCATGGATCAGGGAAAAGAAATAGCAAAAGGGGCTCTGAGGGGGATGAAACTGGGCTAGGGTGTGGAAGGAGATTTTTGAGTGAGCGTGGAGAGGCGCAGGACGATGTTTGGGCTCTGGAGGGATTTATGAGCCCTCGTGACTTGGAGACTGGGTAGTAAAAGTGAGCAGTGGAGGCTGTGTGGGGCATGTTCAGTGAATTGAGGAGGGGCTGCTTGGGGACAGCCACTGCACATGGTGTCCTGGCAGACTGCGAGGGAGATGTGGTGACCCTGGAAAGTCCTTTGGGAGGGAGAGCTGTGTGCCAGGTTTTAAAGCATCTCTGTTTCCTGCCTGGAGCTCATGGAGGGAGCCTTGGGGAAAGGAGCTGGGAGAGATGTTGTCTTGTTCCTGGATTCCTTCTGACAGTAAAAGCTGAGGGAATTGGAGACTTGACAGGAAAAAACCCATGGGCTGTCCAGGTTTGTGGAAATACACAGTGGAGCTCTCCTTGAAAAGACTGCCTGTCAGCAGAATAGACTTGATGTTCTGAGATGCTTTCCCATGTGCCAAACCATATCCAGACAGGAGAGCGAGAACCCTGGAAGGGGCTGCTGGGGTGCAGTTCTGGGAGGCTGTGCTGCTCTGCTGAGCCCTGTGGGGTGCAGAGCATGGCCTGGGCAGGGAGCACCAGGAGCTGGGGGGAAGCAAACACCTTCCTCCTGGCCCCATTAGGCTGTCCGGGTGCTCACTGCAAGCAGGGCTGGGATTTAGGAATGGATCATATCACTGAAGCATAATGTGGAGAGGGGCAGCAGGGAGTTGTGGAAAAAACAAGTATGCAAGAAAGGAGCTGGGGGAAAAACACTAGGGGAAAGTAAGCCTAAAATCAGGTGGAGGGGTGAAGACCTTGGATAAAGAAGGGAAGGATGGCCCCAGTACCTGGTCTTGGCAGAGTCAATCTTGGCACTTCTGCTCTCTCGTGTGCAGGTGCCTCCTAACCCCTCACAGATGCAGCTGCTGCTGTGCCAGGCTGTATCTGCAAGAGCTGTTCTGATTCCGGACAAGCGGCTACTCCAGCCAAACATCCAGCCCCCCTTTTTGGATTCCTGCCCTCGTCTGCCATATGTGTCCCTGCCTTGCCAGACCCTTTCTTGTTGCATGTCTCGGGGGAGTTGCAGGTTTCTGCTAACGGGTTGAATTGCAGAGCGGAGCGCGCTGGTTTTGTGAGGGTCTGTATTGTTGGTTCTGCCTGTTGCAGTAGGACAGGGATTCGGAGCGTATTCAGTGCTCCCAGACTGGTTTACAAGTGCAGAAGCTGCTTCAGAAGGTGCAGAGATAAAACCCTTCCCCTCCATGAGACGTGCTAGGCAGGGCTGGGTGGTTTGATGTAGGGATTTAGCTGCACCTTGGCTCTTTCTGAGATGGGAAATCTGCCACTGTCCTTCAGCAACAGTGGTCCCCTCAGTCCTGTTGCTCCCAGGCTGGTAGCTGTCCTGTCCTGGGAGACCAGCCTTGCCTGGTGAATGGGTCCCGTGATGTCTTGAAGACATGAACCTCAGACCACATGAACCTTTGTGCTACCAGGAGCTGCCTGAGTGAGAATATCTATTCAGAGTATCACACAGAGAGCCTTGTCTGGTCCTTGAGGATTTGAACGTGAAACAACCTTGGGGAGAGGGAGACTGATGTTTGGGTGTGCTGGCTCCCATGTACTGCCTCTCTGTGCCCAGAGCAGGGGGGACAGCTTTCCCCAGACTGTTTGTCCTGTCTGATGGTGCTGGGTTGTCTCTTAGGGCATGGACGCTCCGAAGATGACTGTGGGGATGAGAGGAGCCGCCACCGGGACAGCCACCTCCTGGCTGGGCGCTTGGAACGGGATCAGGAGAAGCTGCTCAGGTGAGGGTTGGAGCGAGATGGGGTCTCCATAGAGCCACAAGCTGTGCTCGGGGACAGCCTGTCCAGAGAGGGGACAGGGTTGCTTCCATCTGGTATAGCTGCTGGCACCAGCATTGCTGGCTTTGAGAGAAACGTTGAGGGATATAAATGGGACTATAGGCAGATCCTGAATCCTAACAGACTTCTGCAAATCCATGCCTGCTCCAAAGGGATGGAGAGATGGGGTATTTTATTCTGGACATGATATTAACCACCTCCATCATGGCTGTCCTCAAGTGACTGACCCTGATTTGCAAACACTTGTTCTCCAGACTGGTCCATACCCCTGGGCTCCTCCATCACTCAGACCCTCTCTCTCGCTCTTGCCTCCCACGTAACAGAGAAAGCAAGGAGCTGGCAGATTTTGCCCGGATCCACCCCTCCAGCTGCGCCACGAACGGTTTGAACTCCAACCTCATGGTGACGGGAGGCCCAGCCCTGGTGGGCTCCGGGCGCTGGTCTGCAGACCCGGCTTCGCACTTGGCAGCCCACCCCTGGCTCCCCAGGACAGGGAGCCCCTCCATGTGGCTGGCTGGCCATCCCTATGGTGAGTGCCCTGGGAGGGAGTGGTGTCCATGGGGTGTTCACACTGATGAAATCCAGGGAGAGGTGTTGCTATGTGTCCAGTGAGGCTGCTCGCTGGTCACAGGGAAGAGGGAAGGGGGTATTTTGGAGCAGTCAAATGGTAGATGACTTCTCACCTGGGTGGGAGCTGCCTGCATCCTCTGAGTTGTGGCATGGATATTTCTTCTTCCAGGACTTGGCCACCCTTCCCTGCACCAGGGCATGACTCCAGGCTTCCCCCCTGCCATGGGGGGAGCTCTCCCTTCTGCCTATCAGTTTGCCAGAGACCCTCAGTCGGGGCAGCTTGTTGTGATCCCCAGCGAGCACTTGCCACACTTTGGTAAGGATGTGAATGTGTCCCTGAGGACCATTCTTTGACAGCTGTGGGGAAAACAGGCTTTGGAGAGGGCTAGGGGAGGAGCATATGTAACCATGGGGACCAGCAGCCACAGCTGTAGGGTGGGTGTGAGATGGCCTCTCATTAGGTGTGTTTTGGAGATGGAGGTGTGTGATGTTCAGCAGTGGCTCTTCATCCCCTGCAGGACCCTGCAGAGTTAGAGTCCTTGGTTAGGAGAATCTGTTCATGGGCTCAGTCAAAACAAGAGTGCTTGGAGAGCAAAGCAAGTCCAATGACCCCAGGACCCAGGGGTGGTGATGGGAGTGGGGCTGCCAAGGGAAAGACAGCACTCTCTCCCCTCTGCATTTCCACATAGCCCAATGTTTGTCATCCCCCACACCCTGGGATAGAGATGCTTGCCCTGAGTGATCCTGAATCCTCTGCTGCCTCCCTGACTGCAACTCTGCTCATTCCACAGCGGAGCTGATGGACCGGGCACCCCCACTGTGGCCTGCCATGTACCCCCCGACCAGGAGCTCCCTCCAGCACGCTCACCAGCTCCAGCTGCTCTCTCATCAGCAGCTGCTGCGGCAGCACGAGCTCTACATCCTGCAGCAGCAAGCGGCCCACGCCATGGAGCTGCAGAGGAGTGCCCAGCTCGTGGTATGTTTTCAACAGCTTCTTGCTTGGGTGTGAAACGAGCCTGAAGTTGGAGTGTCCGGGGAGACAAAGCAGCTGTGCCTGCGTGGCCAGTGTGTCTCAAGGGCATGGATGCATTGAGTGATCTTTCCCTGGTCCCTGGGATATGAAGCAGTTGGTGCATCCTGCAGTTAGAGTGGGGTTTGGATGGGTTTGGTGTAGAGCCATTGAGCAGTGCTGTCAGGAGAGCTGCCCAGCAGCAGCGTGATGTGGATGGCTTCCCTAGGGGTGTCTCTGTGTAGTTGAGTGGTTTCATCCCTGGTCACCTCCAAACAAACCTTGTGAGCAGCTCAGAGAAGCAACTGCAGGACTTGCAGCAGTCACACTGGCTCCTGGAAACAGAAATGGTTTGGTTTGGATGCAAGTGAAAGCTGAAACACCCTTCTCAGGATTCCTGGAACTGGGAATTTATAAAGAAGCTACTGCAGATCAGTGTCACTCTCCATCAAACTGGTCTTAAAATGGTGTTGCATTGGGTAACGTGTGTTTTATTCCAGTGCATATTTGATAAGACCATGTTTTGGTCTTACTTGGTGGTCAGTCAGTGCTGCTTTCCAGGAACAGGAGGAGCTGTCGTGCTGAGATTTGCTCTGTTCCTGTCACAGGAGAGATTGAAAGCCAATGAGCAGCGTGTGGATATGGAAGAGAAGGTGACGAAGCGGAGCCTGGACAGTGCCAAATCAGGCCTTTCCTCCTCAGCCCCGGGACTGGTGCACCGAAAACCACCTGTGTTGTCTCCCAGCGCCTCCACATCCTACAGCAAGGCTGTGAGTCCACCTCCCCTCTCTCCCAGGGCCTCACCCGTGTCTGTGCTCAAAGCTGAGGTGATCCAAAAGATGGAGGAGCCACCTTCGCAGCCAGCCTACTCCTACCCCGCCACCCCCAGCTCCCATCCTTCCAGCCCGCCCCCTGCCTCTCCACCCCCTGCCCCTGCCATCCCTCCAAAGGAAGAGGCACCTGAGACCGTGGAGAAGAAAGACTTGGAGCTGGAGAAAGAGGCTGCTGGTCCATATCAGGCCTTGTTCCCAGGTAAGAGAGCCCTGCTTTGGCAGACTCCCGTTGTGTTTGTGCCCACCTCCCTTTTTCTCCTCAGTCTTTCCTGCTTCTGTCCCTTCCCCTAGGGAAAACCACACAGCTCCTCTAAAAGGCGGGGGAGAAGCAAGGAGCAGGGGTGGTGTGAGGGACTGTGATCAATTCCTGGGTCTTAGGGGCACCTGGGGCTGTAGGCTCTCTTCTTACCTTGGGTCCAGCCTGGGTTGGTTCCTCCAGGGCTGCAGTCCCAGTGGGAGAGGATGCAAGAGGCAGATCTCTTTCCAGCTGCGGGAGAGTGCTGGAAAGGTGCAGAAGGGATTTCTGGGGTGCTGCTGCCTCTGGCAGCTTGAACAGGAGAGAAGTGCCAAAAGCAGCTACTGCTTGAGAACAGGAAGAGACCAGAGATGATGAGTGCAAAGGGAACCATCTCTATGCCTTAGTGAGAGAGAATGTGCTATGGAGACCCATCCATTACACAGCTTGTCCTTTCTGATATCTTGCAGAGATTCCCCCTGGATATCCATTTCAGTCCCTGCCTCCCTCCTTTGGAAGACACTATCCCTACCTCATCCAGCCTGCCCCAGCATCTGATGCAGATGGCCTGGCTCCTGACATCCCGCTGCCTGCTGAAGGGTCTGAGCACATGGAGCTTTCCTCAGAGGTCAAGCCCATCCACCTGTCTCCGTCCAAAATCCTAGAGCCCATCCAAGCAGCAGCAGAAGAGGAATCCTTGGAAGAGAGGGTGAAATCGGAGGTGCAGATGGAGGAAAGCCAAGAAGGCATCTGTGAGCAGGACATGGGGACTCTGAACATCACCGCCTCCGCAGCCGTCCCAGTGCAGAATGTGGACAATTGCAATCTCCTGTTACATCAAGGGGAAACCCTGGGTGCTATGGAGCAGGACCAGGAAGACCTCCAGAGCTGCCCACCTCCTTACCAGGTTGTGGCCTGTCCTGCAGAAGCAGAGGCTGAGGCAGAGACTGGGAGTGGAGCAGAAACCTGTTCCATGCACATGGACTACGATGGTTTGCTCGTGCATGCGGAGAACGAGCCACCAGAGATGGACTTGACCCCCCAGCGGGAGGAGGCCTCTGTAGCCATGGATCTGCAGAGCGCTGATGTGCCCCGGGGGAGGGAGTTTCCCAGCCTGCCCCCTGAGGAGGGGGAGCAAGGGCCAGAGATGCCTTCCTATACAGAAGAGGCGGTCTCTTGCCAAATCCCAGATCTGGACATCAAGCCAGGTGACCCCCTGGCTGGGATGAATGCTTTGGTGGCTGCTACAGAAATGCCTCAGGCTTGTTCCTTGTTGACTACCACCACTGTCACTCCAGCCCAGATGAAGGTGGAGGTGTTAACTGACCAGACCCTGGAGCACTCCTTCCTGCAAGGGATCACTTTGTTGAGTGAAATTGCAGAGATGGAGCTGGAGAAACGGAAACAAGAAACGCAAAGTAAGTTTTGAGTGTGGATTCTGGTGAACTTTGGGCCAGGGTGGATCTCCCAGCGTACGGTCCCTGTGCTCTCCCTGTGGGCAGGGGAGCCGAGGAGCAGGTGGGATCTCTTGCAGCCTCAGCCAGGCAGCAAAGAGAGCATTGCCCTGACTTGCAGGAGTTGCTGGTACTTCAGATGGGGTTGGAGCAGGGTTTTTGTTGCAGTAGGCTGAGCTACGTGTGGCTTTTGTACTGCTCTCCCCTTCCAAAGGCCCTCGCCATGTCTAGACAGTTTGTGGTATGTGTAGCGGAAACGGAGCCCCAGTTGCTGGGAGCTGCCAGGGTAACACCCTTCTGGCAGGCACTGAGTCTACAGTCTGTTGGGGTTTGGCACAAGAGGCCCCAGTAGCTCCAGATGACACTTTCCAAGAGCTTGGCTGGTCCTGAAAGGAATCTCACCTTCCAGTAACTTCCTGAGGTGAGACATGATGGGAACTGCCACTTGCACCATGGATGGTACAACAGGAGGTCTCAAGTGGGGGCTAAGGGTGGCTGGGAGGCTCCTTGAGCAGCCATGGTCCAGAAAGGACCATCAGCCTCTCCTCGTGCCCGTTGGAGAAGCAGTCTTGGAATGTGAATCTCTGTAACTTCTTTTTTCTGTCCTTCCCAGCAGGTCCAGAGAGTTTTCCTGTCCGGCCAACACTGGAGAGTTTGCTGGCTGCCAGCACCCACATGCTCATGGAAGTACTTTCCACCCCCTTTATGGAAAGTCTGAAAACCATCCGTCTGCCTCGAGAGCTGAATCCCAACAAAAAGTACAGCTGGATGCAGAAGAAAGATGAACCAGTAAGTAGCTCTTAGCGTGGCTGAGCCTGAAAAGCTCCAGTGCATCCAGTCCCACAACTCACTGTTACAGCCCCAGTTTGGGGGGCTCGTGCTCCTGTCTGCATTCAGCAGAGCGAGCCGGCGCTTCCCTCGTGCTCCTGGCTGCAAGGAGTTGGTGTGCTGTGATTTAGCTTCCTGCTCTGTGTGTGATTCAAGGTTCAGCAGGACCCTGGGCAGCCCCAGAAGTGGTGTTTGTAATACAAAGCCAGAGGAACTCATGTGTTACTGTTTTGGCGACAGTATAGTGTCAGGAGGGTTTTTCCTTGATTTTCTTTGCTGACTCTCTCTTGTGAGAGAGACTGACAAATTATTTTGTACCCAGCAAGTAAATGTTGCAAGATAGGATATATTGTGATCTGTCTTTTTAAACGAGGGAAAAGAGACTCCATGGTTCTTTCCCAGGGTTGCAGTCCCTCAAAGCTGATGCCATCCCATGCATAAGCCACAGAACATCTTTTCTTGGCGGGTTTCCTTGGGTACCGCTCTGTGGGGCTGTGCTTGTGGGCAAGGGGTCTCTGCTCCCCTGTCAGCACCAAGGGCTTTCTGCCAGCCTGTACGCCTTGGCCGTTGCAAAGGCGCCCAGTGGGCACCACCTGGACGTGTCTGACCCTCTCGCCTCCCTCTTGCCTCCTCACCTTAGATGTACTCCATCAAATCGGCCATCGAGAACATGGATGCGATGGAGCTGGACTATAGGATGAGGCTGGCGGAGCTGCAGCGGCGCTACAAGGAGAAGCAGCGGGAGCTGGTGAAGCTGCAGCGCCGCAGGGACTCCGAGTAAGTCACAGGCTGCTCACTTGGTCTTGTTTTTTTCCAGCTGGGCACTTCCGCTGCCTTTTGGTCTGGGAGAGAAAACAGCCCTCCATCCCTCCCTGTCTCCTCTCCTCTCCTCCTGGTACATCCCGCCAGAGCTTTGCACAGCACACTCCTAGGCTATGTGACACGACAGCCTGGTAGCTGGTGAATGCAGCTGGGAGACTGTATTAGAGACAACCTTGGCTTCAGCAGCTCAGTTTAGCAGTTTGGTGGCAGGCAAAGGTTCTGGGTTGGCTCCTGTTCTTGCTTGCTTTCTTTTAATTATTTTCCCTTTTTCTTCTTTTTGGATTTGTTTTCTTTCTTTTTTTTCCCTGTTCGTTTCGCCTTTTGGTTGCGAAGTTTGCTTTTGCCTTTTTTTTTTCCTTTGCCTTTTTATTTTGGTTGTTTTCTTTGGTTTTTGTTTTTTTTTTTGTTGCCTTGGTTAACAGTGAAGCGTGTGGTTTTTTTAAAGGGAAAAGCATGACGAGAAAAGTAGAAGCTTGGCGAGAAGAGGCCCTGGAAGGCCCAGGAAGAGGAAACTTGGATCAAGCGCTCTGTCACCCATTAAGGAGAGAGGGAAGAGTGACAGCAAGAGTGGAAAGTAAGGCTGGAATTTGGGGAAGACGGGAAAATGGCAGGGTCGCTGCACCAGGGTCTGACTTGGGGAGAGCACCTCGGATGCGGCGGGGGCTCGCCGTGGCCGGTCGCTGGCTGCAGCGCTCTCGTGGAAGCGTGTGCCTTGAACGTGAGTGTGTCCTGACAGTGGGAATACGGTGCCAGCGTCCTCCCTCCCCGCAGGTAGAGAAGTGTCTGTGGTGTTGGGTGCAGGTAGGGCAGGCAGTTGAGCAGTGGTGAGGCGATGCGGAGCAGCTGGCTGGGCAGGGACCTGTAGGTGAGCTCGTGGTGTCAGGGAGTGTGTCCTCGTGTGTTTTCAGGAGAGCGGATGGTGCAAGCAGGTGCTGTAGAACTAATCGCAGGGATGTTGATGTCAAAAACGGGAAGAACAGGGCTATTCCAGATTATCTATTTGGTAGCAGCTTTTTGCTGTGTTTCTTCTGTCTTCCTCTCTGTTCCCTGAATCAGTGGGAGTTGGTTTCACCTGATATCTCTCTTTCAAGAGTCTGGATAATTCTCTCCTCTGCTCTTTTGTCTTTTGCAAGTCCAGCTGCCCTTGTTTGGATGCCTGGACCCCACCACTGCTGGCCATCTAACCATCCATAGGTGGCCAGGCCTCTTCAGTGGGAAGGCACCTCCAAGCTGCCTTCCTTTGTGCTCTGTGTTTTTGCAAATGTCCTTTCAAGACTACAAATTAGATTCAGGTGCTCAGCTCCCACTGACCAGCGCTTCTGAAAATCTGTCCTCTCGGCGGCTCTGTGTTTTGTTCTTTGTGTTTGGGTGGCTGGACAGGCTGGAGGCATCCAGAGGTGGCTGGAGTTGTGCGTGTGTGATGGTGTGTGTGCGTGTCTCCACATCACAGGAGTGCTTGAGCAGGCTGGCGTGGGAGATGGAGATGCACCCTCAGCGAGCGTCTGGGGCCAGAGATGTTGGTTTAGCTGTCTGTGGAGGTCAGCAGAGAGGATGGAGGGGAGGGAAAATGCCTGGAAGCTGAGAAGGCTGCCCCGTGTCAGCGGCTTTGTGGTGGTGGTACAACCAGCAGGTTTAGTGTGAAGGAGGCGGCATATGACAGCTGTTAATGGAGGCTTGGTAGGGGTCTTGAGGTGTTGACTGATCATCCACCTGATAGTTACTGGAGATGGCTGGGGAGTAGGAAAAGATGTGCTTATAGTCTCACCTACTTTATTTTTTATTTTATTTTCTTATTTATTTACCCTCTTCTTTTCCCCCAAATCCCAAAGCAAGTCCAGTGACACAGATCGCAAACGCCTCTTGCAGAGGGTCCAGGCTTGTAGTCACTCAGAGTGAGCCAGTCCCTCCAGTGCCCTTGTCCCTCAGTCTCACCCCACATTTCAGCTCCTTGCCACCTTCTTGCTCATACCTGAGCAACCAAAGCAAGTGCCTGGGCCGTGAGGCACCTCCCTGGGCCTTAGGAGTCTCTCTCTGCACCTACAGAGGCCATGGAAGTAGAAGTGGGAAAAGACTTTCAGGGCCAGCTCAGCTATCTGTCCTTCCTGTTGCTGCTCTGTACCAAATCAGGCACTTTTTGGTGGCTGTTACCAAGACACCAAGTATTTTCTTTCAGAGACCACCTTGGAGGTCTCTGATTCCAGGCACTCTGTGCTGGTGGCCAGGAGTGTGCAGGAAGGGCTCCCTGGCTCTCCTGTTTGGTGGAAAACCTTGTCCAAACTTCTGTCACTTCACAGTGGACTTGGCTCCTGCTGAGGATCCCCACTGTCCTAGGAGGCATTTAACCTCACTTTTGAGCTTGGTGGGGTTCACAGGGAGGAAAGACCCCCGCCTTGACCCATGCTGTTCTTGGCTTCCAGACTGAGCAAGTCCTTGTTGCTCTCCGAAGACTCTGAGACTGGCGAGGGCATGAAGAAGAGGCACAAAGGGGCCCTCCCAGAGGAGGACGAGGATGTGGAGAGCAGCAGTGGCAAGATGAAAGGGAGGAACCAGAGCTGGGAAGAGCACGATGCGGCTCCCAGCTTCTCAAATGAGGTCAGTGCCCTCGTGGGGAAGATGGAGCCATGGGCCGAAAGCCGATCTCGCTCCTGCTTTGGTAGTGTTGGCTTGTAGGATAACTCCTCCTGATCTTCCAGTGTCTGCTTTCAGTTCACATGGGTTTAGATGCTGCTCATGAGAGGCCTGTGCAGTGAAGGGGCTAACACTGACTGTCAGAGGTTGAACCTCTTTGATAGGCAGCAGAGTCAAGTGCCTTCAAGCCAGCGAGAGCATTGCAGTGCTGCACCAGCTCTGAATCCAGAGCAGGGCTTGTCTTACCCCTTTCCCTGTCAAGATAGTGGAAGGAGGGAGAAAAGGGGATGCAACCTTGCTATTTTAAATGCAGGGTTTTCTTCTGCTCCTGTTGAGGCAATGAGATATTTACTGGAGCTTTAAGCTGCTGCTGAAATCCAAAATGCACGCAGGCGAAGTTAGAGCCTCTGTTAGAGCTGCTGTTATCTGGCTGTAGCACATGTAAAGTATATTTACTTTTTCAAGAAGCAAGAAAATACTGAAAAGGGTGTAACAGCCCTGGCTGTAATGCAGCAGTGCTGATGCTCTAGCTGTGACATATTTGGGTCTTTTTGGCATCCTAGCCTCTGGAGCCGGTTGATTGTGTGGAAATCCGTATTTATTTGGCTGGGGTTTTGGGTAAAAGATATTTTTAATCCTTTTGAATTAGAGAAAAGCTTGTAAAACCAACCCAAACATATCCTAAAAAACAGGTGTTGAGAAAAAAGAACTCCAAAACATCTTGTTCTATGAACATGTTTCTTTTGGAAGAACATTCAGTTTTTCTAAGTTAACCTTGGCTATTTTGTAGTGCTCAGTAGGAGGAAAGCTGTACTGTTTGCTGACATCTTCCTCTTCTTCCTCCCTAGCACCATGGTGGGTTATGGCAACTGGGACCTAAGACTATCATCTTGAGCCTTTATTAACTAGGGTATTTGAGGCTGTTAGGAGGGCTAGTAAAATCCATCAGGTCTGCCATGATATCTGCTCTGTATTCACCTGGTCTCTTCCTTTCATCCTGGCAGTTAAAGATCAAAAAGAAGAAGGTGCCATCAGATCAGGAGCAGCTGGCCAGCAAGCTTGACAAGGCCCTGTCACTCACCAAACAAGACAAGCTCAAATCCCCCTTCAAGTTTGCCGACAGCTCTGTGGGAAAGACAAAAACTAGTGGGGGTGGCAGTAGGTACCTCCCACCCCACGAGGCTCTGCCAAGCAAGGAGGAGAAGAAGAGCCTGGCCAAGAACCTGGGCCTGTCACTGAAAACTACCAAGGAAGGTAAAAACAAAGTGGCTGCCAAAATGAAGAAGATGGAGGTGGGGTTAAAAGTCAAAAATCAGCTCAAGGTTTCCCATTCACCAGCAATATCTGAAGTTAGCAGCTACTCCTATAGTAAGTAACCCCTCATTTATCTCTTCTCCTATCTCTTCTCTGTGTTGTGGGAGGTTGTGCTGGGGGTTTCTGGGCCTCTTGGAAGGGGTCTTGGAGATGGGTCTGTTTCTGCTCGTGAGTGAAAAGTGACTTCTTGCCTGTCTAATCAATGCTGCTGCATCTTTGGGGTCAGCATGAGTTGTCCACCCACCTTGCTGTGCAAGAGGTAGCCAGTATCAGTGTGCCTCTTCCTGACCTGTTCTGTTTTCATCATCAGTGAGGGAAAAACACTTCCAAAAAGAAGCTGACCTACTTCAACCTGAGTTGAAGAAATTCTTGCTTTTGCTGGGAGTAGACACTCTCCTTCTACCTGTCAGACATGCCGTTAGAGCCTCTGCTCCAGAGATGGTTAAGAGTTGGCTTTTGAAGTCCTTGTTGAGTGCAGTGGGCCTGGCTTTAGGATTATGCCATGGAGTCCTTTGGAAAGGCAAAGCCTGCCAGTGACACTGATGTTCCTGAGCATCCTCCTGCCTTTCAGTGTCGTGGCTTGGTTCCTGGCTGACTGTGCTTGGCCTTCCCATGTGTCTCATCAGTGACTGTCCCCACCCAACATCCTGTGTGGTGATTGCTGTTTCTGAACCCAAAGTGCACCTGAGGTAAAGGTTCCAGCAACCGACCCCTGGTACAGAAGGAAACATCGAAATTGCCAGTAGTGTCGGGGAAACAGTAGAACCAAAGGAAGGAGAGTCTTTAACATCTCAGGCAGGCACTGGGGCAGAGTTTATGGTCTGAGACCCGGTTGTGTAATGATCTCAGCTCACTTGCACACGCATCTTTTCCTTTGCTTGCGGCTATTTAAAGCCGTGTTAGAACCTTTATGGGGTGTTTTTGTGCATAACAAATACATCTCTCGGTGCAACACCAGTTTAGAAATCTCACTAACGGGGAGATGAACTAGTGATTCTCCAACGGAACAAATGTTTGGTATGAAATTAGCCATTTACGTGGCAAAATAAGAGCCATTGTGTCCACTGGACTTGAACACAGCTTTTGGCTGATTGTGCTGTGCACACTACCCAGCAGTTCTGTTCTTGAATGTGCTTCACTCCCCAAGGGCAGACACATGGCTCCTAAACTGGGATCTCTGGAGCTAATGGGAGGAGGAGGCATGGGCTGTTGCTGGAACTAAAAGCTTTGGCTCGTAGCAGAGGGAGCTTTTACAGTGCCCTTGCACTTGGTAGTGTGGTTTCATGAACAAAAACTCCCACCCAGATCTAAGAGAGCTTCTATCTGGCCACTGTCCAGTGAGTGTTCCAGTGTAGGAGTGGGCCCCTTTGTCACACAGGTCTCAGCTCTGAGGAAAGGGCTCAGCTTTGGTGCGTGGTTTTTCATCTCTGTGCAGGTTCAAGGAAAGGTCTTCAGCCTGTCATTTGGTCACTCAGGCATGGTGAATTTGGGAAGGCAGGTTGAGCATATGGCAGCACCTCTCATGACTGGTGGGCTGCTCATGTGGAGGAGGAGAAGTGGGACTGGTGCCAAATCCTTCTGCCTCGTAACGTCTTGATTTTCTAGCTGGAATCCTGAAAACTTTGGGCATAGATCCAAAGGGAGAGCTGAGCATCGTATTCCCACAAATTTTAAAAGTCAGGTGTCCAAAATAATTAGCGTATTTGGGCTTTGTGCCTCCTAAACTTGCCATCCCACATCTCTTCCTCTCTACAACCCAACACAGTGGAGTTGGAGAGTGATGCCCAACATGGGCTAACACTGGAGAGCATCTGCTGCTGGAACAGTCCCCGCCACAGTGTTTGTAATGTTGTGGAGCCCATGGTGTGTTCACAAGCGAGGAGGTGACAATTTATACCCACTTCTATTGTGTCCAGGGGGACCATATGTTTCCTGTTCCACTCATCAGATGCCAGAGAGGACTGCTGGTGACTTTTCACCGCCCACGAGGCTTAGCAGCTTCGTAAAGCCACAGTTCACAGACAGAGGAGCTGCTTGGTCCCTGCCCCGTTTCAGTGTCTGTGGTGGTGTATTTGGAGTCAGACATTTGGAGTGAGTTGTGCTGCCTGTGTTGAAAACCCTCGGAGAGAGTTGGTTCATGTAGAACAAGAGATTTAGGTCGAGAGTGTTGAATATCACCGTGGTGAAGACTAAGTCACATTGATGGTCCAGTGGTTGGCGTTGGTGCTCTTTCAATGGACATCTTCATAGCAGAAGTGTCTGCCTCAGTTTTCTGCTGCTGAGATAATAACACTCCTTGGATCTTGTCTTAAGGGAGGACAGGAGGTGTTTGGCCAAGGTGAAGAGTGTCCGTTTCTGATGGAAAGAGGGAAATGTGAATTTCTTTCTTTATTCAGCACCCACTTGTTGAGCATGAGACTTGTGACGGAGTGGGCAGGGGTGGACAACGGCAGCACGCAGCCCCTCCTGTAGCCTCCTTCACCTCTTCCTTTACAGCATCTTCACAAAGAAATGCACCAAAGCTCCCCCAAACCCACCCAAAAACCCCAAACCCCCGTCCTGTGATATAACGCTCTTCCCACCCGCTTTGACCACAGATACGGACTCGGAGGAGGAGGGATCCCTGAGGGACGAGTGGCCAGCGCAGCCCCCGTCTGCGCCCAAGCCGCGGCCGCCCGGTCTGTACAGCACGACGGCCAGGAAGGGCGGCCGGGCGGGCGGCGGCCCCAAGGCGGCCCCGCGCAGCGCGGCGGCCGGGCGGCCGCTGAAGCCGAAGGCGGCGGCGGGGCGGAAGCAGCCCTTCTGCCTGCTGCTGCGGGAGGCCGAGGCGGGATCTTCCTTCAGCGACTCCTCGGAGGACTCGTTCGATCAAGGTTACTAGTTTATAGCGAACGCACCCCGTGCCGTGGCCGTGTGGGAGCGGGGCGGGGGCAGAGCGGGGCCTGTGGGCCGGGGTCAGCCATTTTGATGGTCGGAGCCAGGGCGGCCATCTTTGTCCTTGGCAGCGTAGCCTGCTTTATCACCCCACGGTTATTTTTTATCCTTTTTGTACCTGTATCATTGTGATATTTTTTACTGGCTGGCTCTTTTAGAGCTTTTATATCGACTGGGTTTTAGTGTCCACCTCTCCCTGCTTTCCTGTTCCCTTCCTCCCTTCAGTTTTACCCTCGCTTCCTTCCTTGCTGCCACCACCACCATTATATTATTATTATAATTATTATTATAATTACTATTATTATTATTTTTATTCTTATTATTTTATTTTGGCATGAGCCTTGTCAAGGTTTGAAAGGTTTTTTTTAATGACTTTCCTTTTCCCCTCCCCTTTTTCTACTCCCCCTTTGTCTTTTCCTCCTCCCTTTTCTTTTTTTTGCCCCCTTTTTTTTCCTTCCCCTTTGTCTTTTTCCCCCCACTTTTTTCTTTCTTTTTCTCCCCTTTTTTTTTTCCTTTTTTTTTTTTTTTTTAATACCGGGATACTGTTGTGTGGCTGTGTGACTTGATGTTTGTACTGCAATTTGGTATACCAAGCTTTATTAAACATACCGAGTTCATTTTTAACTAAACCTGTGTACCTTGTCTCTCTTGCTGTGTCTCTTATCAGGCGATTAGGTTGCCGCTTCACTCCATCCTGCTCTGCATCCCCCTCCTGCTCCCACTCCCCATCAGTAGAACTGGAATTAACCTAGTCTGGGGTACTCTCTATTATTCAAATATCCCTGCTGCCTTTGTCCAGATAAAGCCTAGGCTTCCCCTCCTCTTCCCCTCAACCCTTTTAATTTAATTTTTATTTTGTTCACCCATTTTTGGTTTTATCTTTTTCCGTTTGTTTCCTAATAGACTCTCTCGAGACAGGCGGATAAAACATGGAGGCACTTGCTCCTTGCTGCTGCAGGGGGGTGCTGGGTGTATTTACCAACCAGATTATTTTTTTTTTAACTTTTTAAAACCTGTACGTTGAGTTTTTATGTCTCTTTTTGGGTGGTAATTTTTTTTCAGGTGCCCAGACGTAACCCACGGTGTTCAAGGATGTGGCAATTACTGCACTAAATTTGACTCTGCAGTTTCCCTCCCTCACCCTCACCCCAGTTTTTTTTCTTGCAGCTTTTTTTTTTTTTTTTTTTGTCAGCCTGTCATTAGTACTTCAGTGGGAAAAGAGATTACTTGAGACTTTTCCTCCAGAGACACAAGGGGTTTCTGTTTTAGAGCGCACTCATTAAATAATAATCATGGGGAAAGGTCATTTTAATGAGCCCTCAGCTCCCAAAAGAAAGTAGCTCTGCTGGGCTGAATGCTAAGCAAGAGCATCCCCAGTTGTTATCATCTAAGTTACATGGCAGAGCTGGATGTAGCTCAGCAAAAGCCTTTTAGTGTTTCACACTGCTCAGGGCTGTTAATTGAAAATGGGGCTGGATAGTTTGTCTTTTGTTTTGGTTTGGTTTTTTTTGGTGTTTTTTTGTTTTCTTTTCTTAGCTTTTTGATGTTAATTTCCTCCGTGCACCTGTTTGGTTTTTCTTCCCTTCAAACCCAATCTCCAAATAAAGAAAATTTAAGCTTAAAAAAAAAACCCAAATCATATATAAAAGACCAAACGTGACAGTGAGATGCAGAACATTGATTTGGTTTGATGTGGCTCTGGGCTGGACCCACCAATGCATTTCAAAGAAAACCCAAAAGAGAAATATATGTTTCAGAAAAAAAAGAGTTCTTTAGAGAACCCAAAAAGTTGTGGGGATAGTGGATTTTATGTAAGGCTGAGATTGCCACATTTCCATGAAGAGTCTGCGTTAACTTCCATTCTTCCCTTCCCTGTTCCTTCCTGCATCTTTTCTTTCTTTGTTTTGCTGCTGTTGGAAATTTTGAGGATATCAATCCCATTTAGGTGCCAAGTTCTGGGGTTTTTTTTTGGGTTTGCCTTTTGGTTTTGCTCCAGGTAAGCAGAGAGGTAACTTGTCCCTTTGTTTATTTTTCAAGTAACCTGTCTGCTTTATTGAAAAAAAAAAAAAAAGGGAAAAAAGAAATTAAAAATCGCAATTTTATGGGATGAAATCTGGGGAAGGGAGGGGATATGGGAGGAGGTTGGGAAATCTGGAACAAATGGGAAAACACATTGTAAATCCCTCTGGGGTGTCATTTAATGGTGGGGAAACCAAAGATGCAAAACCCCCTGGGGTGGGAGGTGGGCATGAAGGGGGAGGCAGGGAGGGATTATTGGTTACAATTCGGGTTTTTTTGTGTTTTTTTTGCAAATGACTTTTTTTTGGTGGTTTTTTGGGGTTGTGCTTCGTCAGAAGCATTTCTTGAAGGGATATTTGGGTAATAGGGTTTCTAATGGCTTTCCCTGAATACTAAACCGATTAATAACCTCAGCTTTTCTAGAAGTGCTCGCTTTCTCCTTGCAGCTGCTTGACCAACCCTTTCACCCCTGCCCCTATCCATGATGCTTTGAATGTCTGTGTCGGTCTCTTGCATTTGCTCTCACGCTGCACTAAAGAAGCAAAGTGGTTGGCTGGTTGTAGGGCAGACACTTCTCAGCGAGGGTCACTAGCCATGAACCTGAACCTTGACCATTGTTATGTAGGTAGGCAAAATAACTTTTCTTTATGTCATCTGTCAGCCTCAGACGTTTCGATGTTGCCTCCGTGAATAATGACACGTAGCTCTTTGCATTCTCTTGGTTATTTTAATTTTGAAGATGATTGCTGTCCGCTTTTGACTTTTCTCTGTCCATGAGGAGTCTTGCATGGAAGGGTTCGCTTGTGTGCATGTGACTGAGGACTCCAGAAATGCTCTTCTGTTTGCAGAAGTTCTTTTTGAGAACCCCTTAGCCCAGCCAAGGGAAGGATTTGCAAATAGGTCCAAGATGGAAAGGCTCTGCTGCTGCCCTTAGGGGTTTGTGAGCCGTGGTGCAGACTGTCCCTGGGATATTGCCTGGCCATGGCCCTGCCAGAATCTGTGTCAGAGGTAGGATTAGCTGCAGGAAGACCTGTTTTATTTCATCTGGTTGGAGATAGAGGAGGTGCTTTCCTACAGACCAAACATCACGTTGCCATAAGAGGCAAAGCTTGTGCTTTTTTAATCCAGTGACCTTGGAGAGGAAACTGCAAATGTGGGCTAAAGCCACGTCGGTCTTTGAAAACTATCAGAACAGGTAATTCCTTGAGCTTTCTGAAACCAAAGAACCGTATGTCCTTCTCCTCCATACTCTGTTTTCATTAAGAATTTAGTAACTTATTCCCTGCTCTGCTTTCCCCAACTTAGACGATGATTTTACCCCAGTGGAAAACAAAGCAGTGAGAGGATAACCAGTTCCCTGCACAGTCATTCCCATGTGATAGTTGTAATATTTTATTTTTTTTTTTTAATAAGCACTTCTGGAGTCAACAGCACAGCACATATGGGGAGGGAAAATAAATCTTCCAATGATGATAATTGGCTTATTTGGGGAAAAAAAAAAAAAGGTACATTCTCAAATTGGAGATGCAAAAAATAAGTAACCTTCAGAATTTGGACAGATCACAGAAATCAGATGTCAATGACCCAGTAGCTGTCTAAAGTCTGCCTGTACTTAGCCTGCTTTGTATGCTGTAGGCCTGCTTGGTGTTTTGAGAAAATCATGCTATTTATTTTTACAATGTGAAATGACTCTTTTAAGTGTGTGTTTTTACTCCTTCCCTTCCCCAGCCTTTCCTCTCCACACTCCCCTCAAGCCATCTTGTTACATACATCAGTCTCTAAATACCAAATTGCTTAACCAATTTCTGTTCATCCTTAACAAATCTGCATTTACTGCTCTCCTTCAGTAACATGCCATGGCAGCTTAGCTGTTAAAAGCAATGAGAAAACTTAGTATTTTTAACTGGGTTTGGGTTTTAATTTAATGCAGTTAAAAATAATTTAAAAAAAAATAGAATCTTTGGCTCCATTTTATCTGACATCAGTAGCATTTAAATATTAATTTATTGTTTGTTTTGGCTGTGGAGTTGTATGTACACGTGTGGTTGCGTGTGTGGGTATATACACACATATACATGCTCTTAAAAATGTCAATTAGAAAAGATATTTTTAACTTTCAGTCTTTTTTTCCCTTACCCTCGCTCAGTGTCAACAGAATTGCTGTTGAAGGAAAAAATGATTTTTTTAAACGTCTTTTTCCCCCTCCATTGCTGACTTTTCAGGAGGGAAAGAAAAATAAAATTGAGGCTTGGGTTGTGTAAAGGCATCTGTGCATAGTTAATTTTAAACCCACACATAGTTTGGGTACAGTAGGAGTAAAACTCCTGCTTTCCATTAAATACAGGCTCTCCAAGGAGCTGTGCAGATGGCCAGAGAGCACCGGCAGCTTACTTGCCACCATGACCAGAAGTTGGGGACTTAGTTTAGAAGCATGTGGGTTTGGAGCAGAGCCCCAAATATCTTCTTTTTGCTTCATTGGTTACTTTTTGTCCCTCGGAAAACCAGAAAGAAGCGGAGCAGGGACTGCGCTGTGCATGTGGAGTGGGGTTAGTGAGATCTGTCCTCACCGTCAGAGTTGGAGGAGGATGGATCTGTGCTGAGAATGTGTTAAAATGGGGTTAAAATTGTATCTCCTGCAGATAAAAATATAAGTGTTGTGGTAAAAATGCTGACAAGGGGCTGTCTTCAGTTGCCTTTCCATGGTGTGTGTGAAGGAGGTTGGAATAACCGCCAGGGACATTTACTGTGTAGTGTATTTTCTGTAGGGTGAGTAATAGCCACTTTCATCCTGGCTTTTAAATCTCTTTTACCTGAGTGCATTTGAAATACTGGAGCTGCTGGGCACCCTTATGCCCTTGCACATGCAGCCTTGAAGTTCTGACCAAGTGGTGCCGCTGGCTGAGCCAAGGGGGCTGGACTGGCCATGGAGGGATTTTCCTGCAAACTTTCCTCCTCTTTTTTGCCTGTTTTCCTCCCCAGCTGCTCAGTGAGCCACTCTATCCTCGGCCAACTGCCTAAGTCTGGCATTACAGGCTGTACAGGTTGATTATTTTTTTTTTCTTCTGTTTTTGCTGAAAATCTCAGCATTTCAGAGCCAAATGGGATGTGTGGAGAGGCTGTCACTACCCCATGGTGTGTCACTGAACTCAGGCATGGTTTTACTGCTTCTCAGGCAGGTGGTTTCCACATCTCAGAGTAGCCAAGTTCATCTGAATTCCTTTTCTTTTTGGCAAAATGTGGTAGGAAAGCAGCAGTTGTGCCCCCTTTTCTGGTAGGGGAAGGAATCTGATCCCAATTTGCTGCAGATTTTTAAAATTTTTTTTACCAGTGGCTTTTATGCAAGGAGTGAGCAAGGCTGTGGATTTTTTGGTGTTTACTGCAGGTTTAGCAGCGTTTTTATATGACAAGGAACCAGCCTGAGCAACTGAAATGGGGAAGGGATTTTCATGCAGTTAAAAATTAGTATTCAGTGGCTATCTGATGTATGCTGCAGAGATAAGCTGTCCTTGTTAAAAAAAAAACCAAAAAGCAAGAAAAAAAGCAGCCCATTACCTCAGTTGATAAAATACAAGGATGAGAACATTGTTTTCTGATATTCCTGTTCTTTCTAATATCATGGAAAAATAACACTTGTGTTATTGTATTTTTTTTTTCCTGAACAACCAAGTGTTGAGGACGTTTTTATCTATCCCAGAGGGCATATGTGAAAAGAAAAGGATTTTCATGTTCATTCCAGCTCATTTTGAAGGGATCTGGTTTCTCATTTGGCTGGATTTTAGAATCAGGGATAGTGGCTGGTAGGAGCTGGGGAGTGGGCTCAGAGCAGGGCTCCTGCTAGTGGTGGAAATTTTCCAGCAGCCTCAATGATCCTACTTAAGCCCTCAATTTCAAGAGAAATGAAATATCTTTTCCAGACCCACTTTTTACTGTTAAATATATCTATATAAATATAGATATATGTGCTCATATATGTGTGTATAAGTATGTGTGTGGTAATAGTGCATTTGTGTAGTGATTTGCTCACCAGCAGTAACTGGATGAGATGCTGTTGAAATTAATTGCTTTTGAGCTGCTGACAGACTCTTGGGAAGTGCTGTGGGAAGGGAGAGGTGACGCTTTTGGAGCACCTACCCCCAAAATACCTGCTGTGTATGCAGCATAGAGGAAACCCCCAGCCCACTGCTCTGCTTGTGTCAGCCAAGGCAGCGGGGCTGATTTCTTGGCCAGAATTAGATTTTGGCTGTGGGCAGCTCTTCCTGCCTGTGCTGAGCCGGGCTTCCCTAGGCTGAGCTGTAGAAAGGGAAATGAAAGGCACTGAGAGTTTTGAGGCAGAGTGTTTAAACACTCCTCCTTGTCTCCAACACTACCTACACTTTCCTCCCTTATGCATTCCAAATCCATTGCTTTCAAGTTATTATTTCTCTCCCCCCCCTTTGCATTTTTGCCTCCTGCCCCTTCTCCTCTCTCTGTCCCCCTTGCCTCCCACCATGGCACAGGCTGCTCTCTGGTATTCCCCTTCCATGCTGATCTCTGATTCTGATTACGTTAATGGATTTCATTATGGAGGAAGCAGTGGTGGGCGGGAGGGGAATCCCACAGCTCCCAGGTTGGGATTTTCAAAGGAGTTAAGCTTTTAATTCCTCCTGAAAGCTGCAGGGAAGGGGTGCATGGCATCCTTTTCGAATCTGCCAACCCCCTGCTCTTCCCTCCCTCGCCTTGAGTGGGTCCTCTTTGCCGTACCCTGTATTGCTGTGTCCTTCCGGGGTGGTGGCAGGCAGGTGACACCGGCTCTGTGGCCGCAAGGACACGTGTGTGTCCGTGGCCAGTGTCTTCTGGCTCAGTCCTGGGTGGCTCAGTGCTACTTAGGTGAGCACAGAGCAGCAGGAGAGTTGTGGTTCGGTTTGGAAATGTGGGTGAGGCACAACTCCGTGAGATTTGTAACGGGCTCCCTCTTTTCTGCGTGCCAGATTCGAGCTCGGAGGAGGAGGAGGACGACGAGGAGGAGGAAGAGGAGGAGGCAGAGGACTATGGCACGGATGGCACAGACAGGCTGTCATCTCCTGCCCTCGATGAGAGTGGCCTGGGCCTTCTGGCCAGGTTTGCTGCCAGCGCCATGCCCAGCCCCATCGTGCCCCCTCCGCTCTCCATCATCCAGCTGGAGGCCAAGCAGAAGGCGAAGAAGAAGGAGGAGCGGCAGAGCCTGATGGGTGAGCTGCGTGCCTGGGGTTGGTGCCACGGGGGCAAGGGGAAGGTTTGAGGGGGCCCCAGCTGTGCTGCAGGAGAGCAGGTTGTTACCCAGACACTGAGTTGCCCTTTTTTTTTGCTTTGACTGCTTGGTCCTGATGCTGAAGGTGGGGAGAACGGCCTGGCAGGAAAACAAGAACCAGGTTTAGCAGCTGAAGCTGTGGCTTCCCTAGGGACAGTTCCCTGTGGTTTTGTCAGCTTCTTCTTTTCCTGTCTGGAAAATCCTCAGCAGCCATGCTGCAAAGGCAAGCAGTGAGGTGCTGCATCCCCCTGCACAAAGTGCAGAAGGCAGTGAAGTGCTGTTACATTTTAGGGAAGGAAGCATGTGCTAAATGCAGCTGATCTTGGATACCCAAGAGAAGCAGAGACACTCAAGGAGAAGGAAAACTCTTTCAATCACCTCGTCCCATCAACTTCCTTACAGAAACCAGCCAGCAAGACTTGAAACAAGCATTCCTTCCTCTGCTCATGTTTGCAGTGCCAGACCCTGGGTTTCTGTCCTGTCTCTGTCTCAGTTTCAGTGTGCTGGGAGTTTCATTTCTTCCCCTCCCCATGCCCTGCTGCACAAGTGCCCACTGGTGACATTGTTCGCGGTCAGACAGATCTATACGGGTTCCATTTATAAATTCGCTATTAATATTTATTAAGTGATAATGGAATTTGTAGCATGCTTCAGAATGGAAAATGATGTCCTCCTCGGGAGCCTGGCTTGTTTTAGCACTGTTTCCATGCTATATTAGGCTTTTGCCAACTTGTTCCAACAGCCTCTGTTAAGAATTTATTGTCTTGTAACCTGCCCTCCTTGAAACTGGAAGCATCTAGAAATTACCTCATGTGGTAGTGAGAGAGGAGGAGTGTTTTAATTTCCAGTGGGTTTTTTATTTTGAGCCTTGCCAGCTTTGGTTTTGACAGAGCTGGCTTTTCTCCTGTTCATGCTGGGGCTGTCTCAGGGAAAGGGGTTTGCTTAGAAGATGAGAGCAGGTTCCTACAAACTGAGTTTACCCAGGAAAGTGAGTTTGAGAGAGAAGGACTGAGAGAAGATGCTGTCCTTGCTTGTGCCATGTACATTCTCATTTTCCCACATGAGTGTTGTTTGCCTGCCTCCTGCCCATGGGTGTGTAGGTGCTGCCTCAGTTTCCCTTCTGCCCCTGGAAACATGATCTTGCTTTCCTTTATCGGGTTCAGGGAAACACACTGATGGTGGGGAACATCTTGGCATTACTACAGTATTTGAGGCCCCTGGGTACTGCTGTGCCTGTGGGGCTGAGCAGAGGCCAATGTGAGGGGATTTCCATTTGCCACAGACAAAAGATCATTTACCTCTCTTGACTTCCAGGCGATTACTTAAGCCAGTAAAAAGATCTGTGGTGTCTGTTGGCCAATGGGAAAAAAAATAAGCTTGAAATATGGGTTTATTCCATTTGTTAAAAGAGATTGTTCTCCTGAAACAAAGGTGAGACTGGAGAGGGCTCCCACTGGGAGGGGTGGGAGGCTCAGCTTGTAGGGTTTGTGCTTGGCTTCAATGGAGCAGCTCCTTTTTGAGGAGGGGCACAAGTTAGAGTATCTGTTCTAGTAAGAGCTTTCCAGCAGGGTTTTGGCTGTGGGAAAAAGGGAGAAAATGGAAGCAGGCAACATGCTGAACCACGCTGCCTGAATGGTTGGGCTCTGCTTTGGAGAGGGGAAGACTTTACTTCCAGAGAAATCGGTGTTTTATGGGGCAGAAATGCAGACCTGAGGGGATGTGGGGAATTGGAAAGGGGATCAAGCAAGGGCTATGTTGAACAGGTACAGCATCTCTCATGGAGCCCAAAAGCTTCCAGCGGGATGTGTCCTCTCTTGGCTCAGCCAGGGCTTTGACTAATGGTTAAATCCTTTGCACCTAGGGACAGAATTTGAGTACACTGACTCAGAGAGTGAGATCAAGATCAGGAAGAAATCGCCTTCAGGGCTACTGCGGGGAAAGAAGGGGCCACTGGACTCAAGCAGCCTCCCAGCAAGCCAGGCCCCCAGCAGCCTGGACTCCGGGTCTGGGAGCGCCGACAAGGCCAAGCTTGGGTCTGAGAAAGGCCGCAAGCTGAAGAAATTCAAATCCCCCAAGGACTTGAGCTTCGAGTTCGGGCTGGAGGCCAGCGATGATGACCTGTGGAACCGGCGCCGGAGCGAGCGGATCTTCCTCCACGATGCCACCACGTCCTCGGCCATGCTGACGTCTGCGGCCCCTGCCAGCTCCACCCCTGTCTCCAAGCCCGGGCGCTGTGGCAAGGGGGCACCCATGAGCCCCAAAAAGGAGGGCAGCAAGGGGAAGGAGAGAAAGGAGCTAAGCAAGGTGAGGAGTGTGCTGGCAAAATTAGTGTGGGACCCTTGGGTGAGAGTGAGGGTGTGGGGAGGGCAGTTAACTCCACTAGGGCAGAGGAGAGTTGAGTCCTGTCTCAGCAGTTGTTTGGCTGCCCCTTGTCACCCTTGTTTGGCTGCCCCTTGGATCTGACTTGCAGAGAACAAAAACCTGTTGTGGCTGAACGGGGCTGGTTACTTGTGTCACCCTCCATGTCCCAAATCCAACCTGTTTGGGTTGGTCAGAGTGGACAGTCCTCCCACTCTCCCCATGACCTTATTCACTTGCTGAGCTGTGCTTCCTGTGCTGGCCTTTAAGGCTGTTCACCTTTTATCTTGTGACTTCTGGGGGCTGTCCCTGGCTGGGGGTGGCAGTGATCCCTGGGTTCCTGGACCTTCATGTCAGCTGAAAGCTCAGCTCCCTCTGGCTCCCATTCAGTTCATGGCAGTGTTTTGGAGCAGTACTGATGGGAAGAGTTAGACAAGTTAGTTGTGACATGAAGCCAACTGGGATCTCTTTGGAGCTCTTCAGAGGAAGATTTGATGGTCAGGATTTGCTCTCCAGGGTAATGAAAAGCTCTTCCCAAAGTGTGTGAAGCCAGAAAACAGAGATGGGACATGTGATGTGGTCAGTGAACTAATTGCTGGCTGAACATCATACTACCTATGCACAGCCTGCTTTGCTCCACTTTTCTCCTCTCCCTGGTCCCAGATCTTTATTAATTCTCTCTTTACTGATAAAAGTGTTTTCTTTTTATTTGTAGCAACGGAAGAAGGGGAAAGAAACACCCTGCTGCTCCTCCTCCTCGTCCATGTCTCCTCCTGGCATCCCTAGCTCCCCATCTGATGTTCGTGTCAGCCTGGCAAATGCTCTGGGCTCCACCAAGAAGAGCAAAGCCAAGGTGAAAGCCAAGGAGGTGAAAAAAGAGGTGAGGGCCTGGTTCCAGTGTGGGTGAGCTGGAGGGTGGTGGGCAGAACCCTGCTCTTTCCTGAACTGTTGCACTGTGAGGGAGGGAAAACAGATGTGCAGGTTTTGCTGGGTGTGTTACAGTCCAAAGGCTGGTTTGAGAAGCCTGAAATCCAAGGAAGACTGTCAGGTAGTACCTGCTGCTACCATCTGGCGTTCATTTGCCTTCATCCCCCAAATTAGTGAGCAGGCAGGATTTTCTCTAAGGCTGCCACAGGGTGGAGGGAGAGCTTTCACAGAGAGCTTTCATGGATGGCCAGGATCAAGGAGATGGTGATGGAGTTGCCTTGCTCAGCACTGGATCACACCTGGTTTCTGCTCCACTGCTGCAGCCTGTCATCTCTCATAACACACAATGCTGCATCTTCTCACACCATTTCTGAGTGTAACACTTATGGTCTGTGTGTAACAGCAAGAAACAGATCATAGAGATTTGAGAGGAAATAGGAACAGTGCCTGGTACCTGTTCAGCAGGGGTGGAGGGGTCAGAGCACTGTGCAGAGATGGTGAATGCAGAGCAAAGCTGCAGCTCTCTGCTCCACAGCATCTCTCCTAACCTCCAGGAACAAGCACGTGGGGAATAGCCTTTGGTCAGCTGTCAGTGGTGCCTGGGGATAAACCCAGCAAAAAGCTTGGGTTCACCCCTTATCTCTGGGTGATTAACATTGCTGAGGATGGAGATGAGTTGGTCCCAATACCCTTGGGTTATTTGTTGCTGGAGGAAGGTGAGATGGGATCAGACTGTTGCCTGTGCTGCCGATGTGCTGATGTGCATCTTGCTCTCCTGCAGAACCGAGGGAAAGGAGGAGCTGTCAGCAAGCTCATGGAGAGCATGGCAGCAGAGGAGGATTTTGAACCCAACCAAGACAGCAGCTTCTCAGAGGATGAGAACATCCCACTGAGCATGTTGGTTGAGCGACCACCCACACCAGGTGAGGGCAGGAGGGGCTGGGGGCTGATTGTACAGGTAGAGGGGCTGGGCAGCTTTCTCAGGGCTGTTCAGAGGAGGACTGTGCTGCTTTCACATGTTCCTCATCCAAAGATACGGATCCTTGGGGTGGAGATACCACTTTTTCAGTCACTTCAGTTAATAACAAGCCTTGTCAGAGTGGCCCACTCTGACATGGACTTGAAGCCCAGTCTCTGAGTTGCCTTATTTTCATTTATTTGTATGTTGTTGTTACTAATGGGGGAAATTTATCATTTATCATTAAATTTTTGTTACCTCTGCTAGGAGGTAGCCAGAGAGAGAGAGAGAGAGAGCCCTTTCTGCTTAGTGGCCTTTACCTAGGGGAGGGTGATGCTGCGAGTGTGAGGTTTCCTTCTCCCTTCACTGTCCCTTTTCCATGTGTGGTGCTCTCTAATCCCCATCTTGCTCCAACACCTCACAGCTCCTCGCTCCTGCATCATTGACAAGGATGAGCTGAAAGATGGTCTGCGTGTCCTCATCCCCATGGATGACAAGCTGCTCTATGCTGGGCATGTCAAGACGGTGCATTCACCAGACATGTGAGTTGAGGGACTGCTGTATCCACCTGGGATTTGCCGGACAGAGCTGCTGCAGGGATCCATCTGGGGGTTGTGTAGAGCTGGCTGTCCAGAGACTGACAGAGTCTGAGCAGGGAGGGAGGGAAGGAGAGTTCACTTTGGTGTGTCAGGCTGAGGAAAATCCATTTAACCTCTCGTTAAATGCCCTGACATGGACTGGTGGTGGGGCTCAGAGGGAGCTGTTACTGGCTGGGGTGATGCCTCTCTCGTGCTGTGTCTGACTGGGCCTGTGTGTTTCAGATACCGTGTGGTGGTGGAAGGCGAGAGGGGAAACCGTCCCCACATTTACTGCCTGGAGCAGCTCTTGCAGGAAGCGGTATGTGAGGCCAAAGGGTGCCTGACCTTGGTGCCTGAGCACCCTGTTTTGGGTTGGAGGAGGCAGGCTGGAAACCTCCTCCTTCCCTTCCCCAGCTGGGGCTGCAGGAATGCCCTGCTCCTGCCTCTGTGGGCAGAGTTCCCCTTGGTGTGCTTGCTGCCCCATGGCCAAACTCCTCCACTGGCAGTGGGCACTACTTCAGTATTCCAGCAGGGATAGTCCTTGTCCTGTGAGCAGACAGGAGGCCACTTCCCAGCAGGGAGACTGCCCCTTGCCTTCTCCAGAGCTGCTTTGCTCCATGCCAGGTGTGGTGGGATGGTCTGTGCTGGTGCAGGGAACGTCAGTAATTGCCTTCCTCTTGTCCTGAGCAGATCATCGATGTGAAGCCCCCTTCAGTGCGGTTCCTGCCCGAGGGCACGAGGATTGCAGCCTACTGGAGCCAGCAGTACCGCTGCCTCTACCCAGGCACAGTTGTCCGAGGTAAGGCCACGTGGTGAACCCGGGATGTCTCGGTCCTGTGTGTCCTGAGGGACATCAGGCTTGTCTGCAGAAACCCTGAGCTGTGCTATGAGCGTCCTGGAGGTCAGAGCCTGGGCCATTCCTCTCCTCCAGATCACACCCAGCTCATTCATGATGCTGATTTAGTGACATCCTGTTGGTTCAGGAAGAGGTCTGAGTGATTTAGGAGCTTAAAAATATCGGGGAAATTTAATACATTTTAGAAAGTCAGAATTGACTGCAGGCACCAATGATTTCTGAAGTTGTGGCGGTTTCTAAGTGACCTGGACAGTCACAGCTTCACTTCTGACATATTGACTCCCCAGTTTGGTCCCATTAAAAAGCCAGTGAAAGCTCTGGGCAATTCTGTCATGGTTGATCTTGCTTTTGGGCCCTTGGTCACCCTACATGTGTGTAAGGGAAGAATTACTTGTGAGTTATAGACCAGTAATGCTGATGCAAGAAGAGAGGGTGGGAACACAACTTATTTCTCCTGGAGAAGGTGAAATAGCAGCAGTTTGTGGTTGCTGAGAGTAGTTACAAATTGCAGGTAAAAAAAAAAAAAGAGGTACTGCAATGAAAACAGGGAAGTGAATTTCTGCAAGAATAGAAGGAAATAGTGGAAAGAGGTGGAGAGTCAAACTGGAATGGCTGTTATGTTCTGGAGGAGTGCTGCTGACTGGGGAATTTTGCACTGGGTGGGCTGGTTTAGTATTATCAGGGACTTTCCGTTGCAGAGTGAGCCTTCTGTGCCCTCCCTGCACAGCCTAGGAAAGGATGCTTTGGATCTGCTGCAGGATCCCTGTCTTTTCCCTGTCCCCACTTGCCTTACAAGGGGTTTGTACTGTCATGTTTGTTCCTAATCCCACCTTCTGCTCCCCCATCCCACAGGAGCCCTGGATCTGGAGGAAGATGGTGATCTCATCACAGTAGAGTTTGATGACGGGGACACGGGGCGCATCCCACTGTCTCACATTCGGCTTCTTCCACCTGACTACAAGATCCAGTGTGAGTTTTGCCTGTCAGTTGCAAGACATTTCCCACTGTGAAATGTAGGGAGTTTCAGGCCAGTTACCTCAGATTTTGGGAGAAGTTCACAGACTTTCAATCACAAAGATTGGTCCATCAATTATGGACACACAGCTGGGGTGGGATATAACCCACAGGGAAAAAGGCCCAGTCCTTATTGCAGAATCAGCTGGGATACTTTCCCTGAATCACATCTCTGTTTTATGTGCTGTTTGACTGTATTTGATCATCATTTTGACCTGTTGCAGGTGCTGAGCCTTCCCCTGCCCTTTTGGTGCCCAGCACCAAGCGCCGTAGCCGTAAATCCAGCAAAGACACTGGAGAAGGAAAAGAAGGAGCTGCACTGGGGTCAGAGGAACCTGTGTCAAAGGGCAAAGGGCGAGGGAGAAAGCCAAGCGTCAAGGCAAAAGCTGGTAGGTTGTCACCACTGCCAGACCTGGAGTTTAGGGAATCCTTGCACAGTTCCCTACTGCTCTCCCCAAATTAGAGCAGGAGATCTGCAGTTTGAGACCCCTGAAGTTGAAACAGCATCTCTGGGCATTGCCCATCAGCTGCTCACGGGCACTGGCATCAGGCCAGGCTGCTCAGTGAGCAGTGAGTGCCTGTGTCCCTTTGGGGTACCTGAGCAGGCAGGAACAAGGCACATTTGGCCGGAGACGGGTCAGCATTGGCATCTGGTTGAGTCTGAGCATATAAAGCCCATCTGGGTGGATAACATCATGTCTGTGTTTCCTCCCTTCTGCAGAAGAGGCTGCCTTGCCTGAAGAGAAGGATCAGGGTGAGTCCTCACCTGTTACCTCCTCAGTCCCAGAGAAGCCAACCTGCTTGGGCAAGTCAAGCATGAAGGGGTCAAGAAAATCTCAACCGCTGCCGACTGGAGGCTCTCCTGCTCCCGCGGAGGAAAAGCGCTCAAAAGCCAGCAAAATGAAGATCTCCACTAAGCTGCACAGCCCCCCCCAGCCCACTTACCAGCCTGCTGTGTTTGGCAGCATCCTTGGGGCAGAACCCTACAGTGACCTCCCGGGAACACTGGCGGCCTTCGGCTCCAGTGAGGCTTCGGGGTCGAAAGCCAAGGCCAAGAAAGGGCGGCCCACAGAGGAGACGCAGGAGTTTGGCACCATGGTCAAGGCTCAGAGGAAGCATGACAGTGAAATCCTGATCAAGCTGGACCATGAGGGCGTGATGTCTCCAAAGACAAAGAAGATGAAGGAGGCGATGAGGATGCTGGAGGACTCAAACCTGGCCAGTCGCAGAGATGGGAAGAGTCTCCTGGGGCTGGGCTATTCTGCTGCAGTGAGTGTGGAGGGCAAGCAGAAATCTTCCCGAGCCAAAGTGGCTGAGGGAGACCCCTCTCCTGCCAGCTTTGGAGGAAAGTTTGATGGCTCAGTGGAGACCATCACTGCCTCAAAGGACCAGGAAGAAAAGGCAGCAGCTCCAGCAGCAGTGGAAGAGTCTGAGAGCAACAGCAGCGACAGCAGCTCGGAGTCAGAGGGGGAAGAGGAGGCTGAGAAGAACCAAGGGGAAGCCCAGGATAGCAGTTCAGCCAGCTCAAGAGCATCCACCCCTCTCTCTTCCTCCAACTCTTCCTCCTCTTCCTCTTCTAGCAGCAGCTCCTCTTCATCTTCCTCTTCCTCCTCTTCCTCCACCTCATCAACCTCTTCCTCATCGAGTTCCAGCTCTTCTTCCTCCTCCACCACGGACGAAGACTCCTCCTGCAGCTCTGATGACGAGGTAGCCGAGGCCCAGCCGAGTTCCTCGGTGCAGCAAACCGTCCCGCCCAAGCAAACCAAGCAGGCGGGGAAATCCCGCGCGTCCTCCCACCCGCAGAGCCAGAAGCAGCCGGCGCAGCAGCCGGTGCCGCAGCCGGCGCCGCCGCAGAGCGGCAACAAGAGCAGGCCCAAGAAGCGCGAGGGCATCCACCTGCCCACCACCAAGGAGCTGGCCAAGCGCCAGCGCCTGCCATCCGTGGAGAACAGGCCCAAGATCGCCGCTTTCCTCCCTGCGCGGCAGCTGTGGAAGTGGTTCGGGAAACCCACGCAGGTAAACGGAGCCTTTCCCACTGCTCTGTAGCACTCGGAGCTGGCCTTTGGTGCCTGCATGGCATGTCCTTCTGCCCTGTGGGAACACTGTGGCTCTGCCAGCACCAAAAAGGGTGCATGTGGGACAGGGCAAGCAGTTGTGGTTGGGGAAAACCTGGATGGTCCCTGGCTGCTCACCTGCGCAATCCTCTCTTGGCAGAGACGTGGAATGAAAGGGAAGGCCAGGAAGCTGTTCTACAAGGCCATCGTCCGGGGCAAGGAGATCATCCGCATCGGAGACTGCGCGGTTTTCCTCTCCGCCGGCCGCCCCAACCTGCCCTACATCGGCCGGATCCAGAGCATGTGGGAGTCCTGGGGGAACAACATGGTGGTCCGGGTCAAATGGTTCTATCACCCAGAAGAAACCAACCCTGGGAAGAAACTCAACGAAGGCAAGGTAGGCCGGTCTCCTTTGCTGAGAGGGCTGCAAAGCTCCTTGCTCCCTTTTGATTCCAAGGATGAGGAAACACCCCGGTTTCTTACTGGTACTCTGATGGGGGTGGCCCTATCCTTTAATGTTGTGGGGCCTGCCTGAAGTGTGGGCAAGCTTGGTGTTTGCCCCTTGAACAGGGGAGCAGTGGGTTTTATCCTAATAGGAAATAAAGACTTTTGTGGTGGTGTAAAAAGAATGTCAAGAGCCAGATCAAGTCTTTACAGTGTAATAGTGACTGGCCTGGTGCTCAGAAACACTGAGTTTTGCACACGTGTGCTTTGTTTATAAAGGCTCTTAGGATTTATTTCTAGTGGCTGTGGGTGGGGGTTGAAGTTCCAAAGGCACATGAGGTGGGCAGGAGGTGCTGGCATGGAAAAACAACTAACTTACCTGCTTTTCATTTCTGTTTCTTCTTTCCTTCTTGGGCACAGCGCTGGGATCAGAAATCAGGCAGGAGTCTGTCCACAGCTTTGCAGGCATCCAACCAGAGGAAGGACTTTATGGAGGTTGGTGTGGCTGGGGGAAGGCTGGGAGGGAATGCTGGGCACCCTGTAACAAATGGTGCTGGGGAGGTGTGCCCCAAACTTGTCTGGCTCTTGCTCTTTGCCTCAGCTGATTCTGTAGTGTCCAGGACTTGGGATGGTGTTTTCTGGGAGGGTGGGAGTAGCTGCAGGTATTGGGTGTGGGGAGGAACTGGTGGGGAGGGTGTGGGCTTGTATCCAGCACCCATCTTTGCATGTGCATCCTTGAAGTGAGGATGACAAATTCCTGGCCTTCACGTTCCCCTGTATGTGTGCTTGGCAGCCACAGCATTCCCTTTGGTGGGAGCTGAGTGAAAGCCAAGGCTCGGGCTCGGTGGGCTGGATGGATTGTGTCCAGGCTGCCCATAGGCCGGTTCAGATTCCCAGTGTCCCTCCCCTGGGCTGGCTGTTGGGATGAGTGGGAAGTTCTTGAGTGTGAGCAGAGCCCTGTCCTGTTGTGATGGGTGTTTTTCCTGCACATTGAAGATGATGCTGTTAGTGCCGTGAGATCTAATGTATCCTTTTCTTCACCACCTTCCTTCCGTTCCTGCTGTGCAGCGAGCCCTCTACCAGTCCTCTCACGTGGATGAGAACGACGTCCAGACCATCTCACACAAGTGTCTTGTTGTTGGTCTGGATCAGTACGAGCAGATGCTGAAGACGAAGAAATACCAGGACAGTGAGGACCTCTACTACCTTGCAGGGACCTATGAGCCCACCACGGGCATGATCTTCAACACCGACGGGGTCCCTGTCATCTGCTGACTGCCCAGGGGACACGTGCCACCCCCTGGGAGGGACGGGACAAACCTGAGGACGTGCCTGTTCAGACCACATGATTGTTTCTTTCAATGCTCATTTCTGTGTCACACTACAGACAGGAGAGCGCGAGAGACACGAGGAGGAAGGAGGGGGCTGAAAGAAAGGGGTTGGGGAAGCAGTTACAGGACTCGGGGAAGATGCCCTTGGGCGTGGTGGTGGTGCTTGAACCCCCAAGGCTCTTCTGGAAGTGGCTTTAAGTAAGGTGACACTTGACCAACTTCTCCCTTCCTCCTTTTGGTCCAGGAAAGCACATGGGTCTCGTGATCATTTCACCAGCGGGACCCCCCCCAGCAGGAGGGATCCCTTTTGTGTCATTTGCCCCCGTCAGTAACTCGGAAGCCGCCCGTGCGTGGAAGGACTCCCGCTCGCCTTCCGCGCGCGCTCCTCTCCGTCCTTATATTCCCTTTCCTGCTTAGTTTCGCATGACCCTTTAGGAAGGACAGGGTGAAAGAGAAAGGAGATGAGTCTCTCTCAGCGCCTCGTCTCGATCCTCTCAGCGCCTTTTTTGCGGTTCCCTTTCCCTGGAGGCCCCTCTGGCAGCGTGGAGTGTGGTGGGGCAGGGCTGACCCCAGCAGAAGAGGTCCAGGGATGGGAGGAGCCAGGTGAAAGAGGAGCCAACACCCAGTCTGGGATGCTGCCTTCCCACTGCCTGGAACAAACAGTCTGAACCCTCTTTTCATCGCTCTCTATTCCTCCTGCCCTGGAAAGGTGCTGTGGGGAGCAACCGCATGGCGAGGGGGGTGACACTTGGCAAACAAAGAACTTGGAGTGTGCAGTGAAGGGGCAAGAAATGACTGGGAAAAGCTGCTGCTCGGTGCTTGGAGGAGAGAAGACCACAGGCCGTTGGATTCTGGCATCCCTCACCCCCCTTCACCCTCCATGCCTTGCCTGAGCAGAGAGGTGGAGCTGCTGGGAAGCCTTTGGCCATCATTTGAAGGGAATGGGGACAGTGTGTGAACCCAGCTGTGCCTGCCTGCGGCGCTCCCACAGCCAGAGCCCCATGGAGATGCTCTCTCCCACTGGGCACACGCCGGACCCCGCGGCACCACCACCGCTGCTCCAGGGTTTTACACCTGCCCAGAGGGGACACCAGAGGAGAACCAGAGGAGAAACGATGCACCATCCTTGCACTTAAAACAAAACTCCAAGAGACGCACTGATCTTTGCAACTACCGACTCGCACTACAGACCGCTGGGGCGCGGAGCGGGGCCCGGCTCGGCCCAGGCTCCGGTGGGGAGACGCTTAAGCCAAGGACAGATTGGAAACTCTCCGCCCTGGTACCAGCTGTGTACCAGAGCCTGGAGGCTGGGGCTCAGGGGAGAGGGACACCCCTGCAAGAGTTACCCCTCGTCCTTTAAACAAACCACATGGTGCTGAGCTCGTACCATCTCCACCCCGGCGCCTCGGCACGGCGGACAGTGAACGGTTCTAGCCTGTACAGTTTTAATGTACCAAAAGACTCTTTAGCCCTCCTGTATTATAAGTCTTTAAATGGATTCAACTTTTTAATTATAAATATAAATATAAATATATATATATAAATATAAACTTTTTAAAACTGTGAAAAAAATTATGAAATTATAAAAAAGGAAAAAAAAAAAAAGAAAAAAACCCACAGCGGCAGAAATGAACACAGTCTGACGTTTAGAATATTATTTTTTATTTCCTGTTGGATTGTGATTGTAAATGATCTGGGAACAGGCACACCCCCCCCACGCTCAAAGTGTACTGTACTTCTAGAAGCAAATTGTGTGAGCATATTTTAAAGAGCGAGAGAGAGCGCGCGAGAGAGATTTTATGCTAATGTTAAATAGAAAGCACTTAAAACCCACTGCCTTCTATGGAACACAAGGATATTTCAGACAATCGAGAGGAAAGGAGAGCCAGGTTTTTGTCTTTTTTTGTTTTGTTTTGTTTATGTTTTGTTTAAAACAATTTTTTTGGCATTCTGTTTGTTGGAAAACTCCGTGTGATCTTTTTTCATAAAAAAAAAAAAAAATTAATTGAAAAAAAAGCAACCCAACGAAGCATCTTTCTTTGTCTCACTTGTCCTGATGGAGGGGTTTTTCTCCCCTTGGTGGCAACAGTCGCTTTTTGGCTCAGCCCCTGTCTTGGGGAAAGACCCAACCCACGTGCCAGTGTGGCTTTTGTGGGGGGAACCTGCCTGTGCGACGTGGTGGCACCGAGGGACAGGATGGGACCCCTGTGGGCAGGAGGTGCGTCCTTCCCAGGCCACCACACTTGTGGCACCACGTGTTGAGGATGAAACGCTGGATTTGCTCTTTTTGGTGTGAGCTGCAGTTCAGCCAGCGGGGAGCTTGGCACGGTGAGACCCTCTGGTGCCGGGGGGGCCAGGTCGGGGTGCCAAGCCCAGCACTCGCCGCCTCCTTGGGCTTGCTTCCCCTTGCACCCGCCAGCTCCTGGCACAGCGAGGTGCAGCCAATCCCAAAAAGTGGTGTTGGCACCTTCTCCAGATCCTTTCTCCTCCTCTTGGCCTGCTCCCTCTCCCATGTGCTGCCTGCAGCAGTTTGCAGCCTGGCAGGGGTCCGATGGGACCCGGTGACAAGTTGAGCCACCCCAGGTGACAAAGAGGACCCTGGATCTGGGAGCAGCACAAGGGGCACCCCAAGACCCCACGAGACAGGCAGCAGCATCACCTCGTGTGTGTTTGCCCAGCCCAGCCCAGCCCATCACCAGCAGCCAAGTGGCAGCAGTGCCAGTGGCACACAAGTAAGGACCAGCCATCATTGCAAAGACATTTAATCATTTAATCAGCTTCACTTACGTCCCTTGCAATAAATCTCAAAGCTCAGCAGTGGCCTGTGGGTGGCACTGGCAGCGCTGTAGCCTCAAGGACCTCCCCCTGCCCCATTGTGATGGGGCAGATTCACAGTGTGGGGTAGGAGAGAGGCAAGGCCCTGCCTCTCTTGCAGTTACAGGGGGTGCAAAACAAGACACGATCAAAAAAAGAAAAAAACTCAACTTTTTTTCCCCAACCAGCAGAACTGAATTGGGTCTTTTACACAGCGATTGGCATGTTTAGGGAGGGATGGGGATTTCAAACCGTTCTTGGTGAAAACCTGCAGCATCATCAATGAAAAGTCAAGACTAACCTTCTTGGAGCCACCAGGGACTGAAGGAGTCTTTCTTTCCTTCCTCTCTCGCTCCTCTTCTTCCTCGCCAGCCTTCCATCACCTTCCTCCCCAGCACTGGTCCTGTTCCCTTGGGCATTTGGCAGTATTTTCTTCCTCCTGGCAATGGCTTGGCTCAAACAGAAGATCCCCTGGCTCCACTGGGGAGCTGCACGTCGCTGATGGGGATCCCCCCAGAAACAACAGGACTGTCCTCTGGGGTGGGAGGAATGTCACCCCAAGAAGTGGCCCTGTGCAGTGCCTGTCTGGGCAGCACAGGCTGTTCTGGAATGGCACGGCCCTGTGCCCACAGGATGGCAGTCCCTGTCCACCCTGGTGTGGCTTTCTGGCTCCAGGCTCCCTCCCAGAGGAGGGACATGGGCCAAGTGGGGCGGTGGGGACCATGGTGGGAAGCAGGTCCCATCTTGTCCCCATCGCCCCACCCCGGGGCTCAGTACCCCAAGGTGAAGGAGCCGTTGGAGGTTTCGGTGTAGAAGCAGGTGCTGTGGGAGGTACTGGTGAGGCTGTAGGCAAAATACGCCACGGCCGAGCCCAGCGTCAAGCCTGTCATGTAGGACACGGTCATGGTGTTCCCTGTGGGAAGGGGCACGGGCTGTCAGGGTGCTCTGGCCACCCCACCTGGGATTCCCATGAGGGCTCAGTCCTACCTGCCAGCTCCCGCTGCTCCGGGCTCACTTTTCCCGCGGCCAGGATCATGGGCACGCTGCCAAAGTAGCCGTTGGTGATGCCCATGAGGAGGGAGAAGATGCAGGGCCAGGCGGGGTGGCCGAAGGTGGGCTGCCCGTTGGGGTAGACACACATGATGAAGAGGGGGATGAAGACCACGCGGAGGCAGGAGTAGACGAGGAGGTGGGTCCCTCTCCAGTCGTAGGGCAGGGCAGCCAGGATCTGCAGTGAGGGGGAGAGAGCATATGGGGGGTGAGGGGGCTGGGGAGGGCAAGGAGGTGCCCAAAATAGGGCAGCAAGGAGATGAGATGCTGGAAAGACCAACTGCTGCAGGAGCCCGGCCTCAGCTGTGCCCAAGAGCAGCCTCATAGTCAGACACCCATGGGGTGGAGAGAACCCTTGGTGGAGCCAAGTGGCTCAGAAAAAGGACACACAAGGAGGACAGAGCCTCCCCGTGCTGGTGCTGGCCTCTCTCCTACCTTGCCGACGAAATCCGAGAGGTTGAAGATGGCCATGATGAGGATGGGGAGCCATTCCCCCAGAGTGCAGTTGTGGATCTCCGACTCCAGCCCGGGAAAGAGGCACAGCGTGATGAAGTAGGTCATGGCGATGGAGAGCATGTAGGCCCAGATGAGCCGGGACACGACGTAGCGGTAGAGCAGCATGTCTGGCAGGGACAGGCAGCACAGCTCAGCCAAAACTGCAGCCCTCCCCTTGCAGAGGCTGAAAGCCTCGTCTGACCCCCAGGGGTGGCTTCCAAATATGAGTTTGCCCCATGGTTTTGATCACATCATTAGGAAAGGCATTTAGGATAGAATCCTAGAATGGTTTGGGTTGGAAGGCACCTTAAAGCTCACCTCGATCCACCCCCTGCCATGGGCAGGGACACCTTCCACTAGCCCAGGTTGCCCCAAGCTGTGTCCAACCTGGTCTTGGACACTTCAGGGATGGGGCAGCCACAGCTTCTCTGGGCAACCTGTGCCAGAGCCTCCCCACCCTCACAGGGAAGAATTTCTTCCCAACATCCAACCTAACCCTGTACCCTTGACAGTTTGAAGCCACTCCCCCTTGTCCTGCCCTCCATGCCCTTATCAAAAGTCCCTCTCCAGCTCTGGGGATGATCCTTCCCCATAATTCTGTGTCATCAATCACCAGCTCCACCCCACAAAATGCTGCAAACCCACCCTGTGGGCACGGCTCCCCCCCCGAGCCCACCACCCACCTCGGAAGCTGGGCCAGCTCCTCTTGATTTTGGGCCGAGGGACGTCGAAGCGCATGTAGGTGCCGCTGCCAGCCAGCTCAGCTTCGGGGCCCGGGCTGCCCCGGGGGGAGCTCGGCTGCCCCCGCTGCCGGTTCTCCTGGTCGGGGGGGACAGGGGACAGCAGTGCTGAGCTCCGGTGGTGAGCAGGACCCCGGGGGCCAGCGGGGAAACCCCCCCTCGGCTTACGAATCGGACGTCCTCGGAGGTGACGTCGTGGTGCACGCGGTAGCCCGTCCCGGCGTCGCCGGCCCCCCGCGTCTCGGGGAGGCCCTTGCGGGAGCCGTCCGTGTAGTAGCGGACGAAGCGGGTGCGCTTCACCAGGAGGTGGAGGATGAAGCAGGTCAGCTCCATGCCGATGGAGATGAAGAAGAAGATGACGGTGTTCTCCTTCTCGTCCGACAGCAGCAGCTTGGTGAAGATGCGGCTGAGCGAGATGATGACCCCGGCGGTGCCTGGGGGGGTGGGAGACCTGTCAGCGCCGGGTCCTGCTGAGCCCCACACATCAGGGATCCCCATCATCCCCCCACTGCCTGGATGCGATGCCTCCCGGTATGGAGGAGCTACCAGCAGGGATTTTGGGGTGATGAAGGTGGCTCCTGGCAGACACCCCCACTCCCAGCTTGGTGTGGCAGTTTGCAGGGATTTAGAAACCATTAAACGCCCTGGGGTGTCCCTGCTCTGCTGGAAACCCAGCTGGGCTGTGCTGGGGGCAGAGGGGCAGAGGAGGGTCCCCCTGAGCAAGCCCATGGGGTGGGATGTGGACACAGGCAGGGGACATGTGTACTTACTCTCTCCTGTCATCACTCCCTGCGTGTAGCGCTTGGGCAGCAGCCCCGTGTAGCCATAGAAGCTGGATTGCTGCACTTCAGGAGAGATGCAAAGAGAGGAGAAGGAGGGATTATTGCTGCAGCCGAAACATTAGGAAGGGGGAAGAAACCTCGGTGGGAGCCCACGTGCTGAGCCAACTGGGAGCTGCAGCATTCCCAAATTCTCCTTGCCCCAAAAGCTGAAGGCTTTTTTCCCTCCCTGGATGCCCCACCCTGTCTGTTCCCACCAAGATTGGCCCGCAGGTGTGGGGGCTTGGGAAGCCACTACGGTGGCCCAGATTGGGGATGTTGGTGACCAGTGCACAGTTTGGTGCTGGTGCCCCTGGCCAGCCCAGAAAGAGGTGGAGGGGATGGAGCAGGGATACAAGATTACAGGGATCAGAGAGGTTGTCCCAGGAGACCATGGCTCCAGAATGGGGCTGTTTCCCACCCCTACCTGTGCATGTCCCACATACCTGTGCAGCCAAAGGCCACCACCCCGACAGCCACCAGGTTGATGGCGTAGGCCTGCCTGCGGCTGAAGAGCTCCAGCCAGACGTCGCAGATGCTGACAAAGAGCAGGGGTCCCAGGGCAAAGAGATAGCCTGGGGGTGGGAGACAGAGGCTGTGGCAGGGGGACAGCACGGGGACAGCACTGCCAGGGGTGCAGGGACCCCACTCACCCACGGAGATCCGGGTGTGCAGGCTCAGCAGCTCCACCAGCGCGTTGTTGAGGATCACGGCCACCAGGGCCACCAGGATGTAGGTGAGGCTCATGTCGAAGACGATGGAGGTCCCTGTGGAGAAGCAGGTGATGGGGGAGGGCAGGGATCCAGCTCCCCTGGAAGTGCAGCTGAGCTCTCTCCAGGTTTGGGGTGGCAGGGAAGTCGTGCAGCTGCTGGAGACCTACCTGGGTATTTATGGTGCAGGTAATCCACATCGGTGATAAAACTGTTGTAGGGCAGGAGGAATCCCACCCCAGCCAGCAGCATGGCAAAATAAATCCCATGGTATCGATCCTGGGGCTCGGGATCCTCAGAAGCTGCCCCAAAAGGGGAAAGAAAAAGAAAAAGGCATGACAGTGGCACTGCTGCACCCCTGGGAGGGACCTTTGTCAGATCCCAGTCTTGGGGTGATGAAAAATGCCTCCATAATCCAGCACCTTGCAGGTCTCACAAATAAACAGTCCCAGCCCTGAGAAACTCCTTCCCTAAATAAAGACATCTCAGTGGGAGACGCAGGAGGCAGGAAAACACCCTGGGCTTCGAGGGCTGATGAGTTTTAATTGCAGCTGAATAAGCTGAGAGCCAGGCAGTGCTGCAGGAGGGGTCAAGGCAGGTGTGGAGGTGGACAGGGATGCCTCAGGATGTGGAGCAGGGCCATGGTAAATCCCAGGAGCACCCCTGAGTGCGGCATGGAGAAAGGTGAAGCTGCAGGCTGGGGGTGAGCCAGGCAGGAGAACCAGGGCACAAACCCTCAACTCCTTGCCAGCCTGCAGAGCCCACTGCCACGGGATGTGCTGGTTGGCTCACACGGGTACAAAGAGGGATGAAAAAAGGTTTGGGGCAATTTCATGGCATTTCAGGCCATTTGTGACTACTAAACCCATCCTGGAAAGCTCCTAAATGGATGGGAAACCAGCAGGGAACCCAACTGCTGGTCAGGTCAGGCCATGCCTGCCCTCACCTGGCTCCATGAAGGTGAGGACGCCCTTGGCCTGGCTGCCCCTCTGCAGCTCATCCTCCTCCAGCTGGTAGCTGTCGAAGCTGAAGCTCATCACCACGTTGCCCTCGGGCGTCCCCGCCGGGCTCAGCTCCTTGAAGCGCTCGGCTCCCACCGAGCCCATCCTGGACCACCTGGGAGGGAGGGAGAGCAGTGACACCCCCAGGGCACACAGGTGGGTCCTGGCTCCTGTGTCCCCCCCTGGGAATCATCCCCTGGGTGATGCCAGGTGTCTACAAGGCCCGATGGCATAACCCTGAGTATTGCCACCTCACAGTATCTGAGTGGCTCCCGTGCTTTTTCCTCCTGGGAAGACAATTTCTGCGAGGAGAACAGGATCCCTTGACCCACTGGGCAGGTGTTTGGGTTTGAGGTGGAGAGCAGTGCCTGTGGGAGACCCACATGAGCCACCCCCAAGGCACAGTGCTCACCCCAGCCTGGCTCAGCACCTCCCTGGGATGCTGCTGAAGACAAAGCGCTGCTGCGATTTCCAAAAGCAATTAGAGAAATTAATGGATGAAAACCACTCACAGAGGGCGGCTGCGGGGAAGATCCCGGCTGCCGTGGGAAGCCCTCACTCTCCTCAGGCAGCACAGCTTGCTCTGGTTTATGCCCTTCCCAGCATCTCTGGTGCCTGGGGCTGGGGCAGAGCCACACTCCTGCAGCCTTTGCAGGGAGAGGATGGGATGAGACCCTGCTTTTTTTTGACCTGCTTCTCTGAGGGACCACAGCACAGCACGGAGCTGCTCAGAGAGCTGCCAGAGAGACCCCAACATCACACTCGAGAGGGTCTGAATGCATCCCAGAATGAGCTCCCCAAACACCTTACATCCTCCAGCGACCCCCACCCTGAAACACCCAACACAGGGTTCACCCCTCTGGGGCCCTGGGGAGCAGCCCAGGGGGCTGCTCTAGATTCCTGGCACCAGTTGCTGGATGCCAGCCTGCCCCCAGCTCACCTCCTGCAGAGTCCTCAGGCACTGGGGGGGTAGGGAAAAAAAAAATCTCCTCCAAGGCAGCAGGTTGAGGCAGGCAGGAGAGGAAAAATCAATGACACTGATTTCTTTGGTCTCCCTGCCAGACATGGCGTTTGCAGGAGCACAGAGGTTTTCCAGCGTCTCTCCAGCTGCCAGGGTAGGTCAGATGCTGGAGGTCCCCTGGGGTGGGGGCAAATGTGGTGCCCACACACCCTGAGAGTGAATTTCTAGAGCCTAAAACACATCTCTCACTGCAGGCACGGTGGCACAGGGCAGCACTGCCCCCGAGGCTCCACCGAGGTCACAGCGCTGGCTGAGGGGCTGGGCTGGGGTCCCTTCCCTGCACCAACCAGGGTGGGCCCCAAGAGGCCCCCTCCCAGAGCCCCGCGGGCAGAACAATCCAGCAGGGCATGTTTTGGTTGGGGACACTGCTCCATCCTGCTGCTCCCAGAGGAGCTGGCTGTGATCCCCTTCATCCAGCACCCTCCTGTGCCTGCTGCCACCCCAGGCAATAAAACCCGGTGGGAAGCATCTCCTGGGATGCCGGGAAAGCCTGTTGCAGGGTTTTTCCATAATAGAAATCCCAGCTGGAGAACATGCCGGCTGGAAACGCCTTGTCCCTGCTGTGTGTGGCCCAAAGTTCCCGGGGCCAGGAGCAGAGAGAGATGCAGGATGCACTGCCCAGCCGCGGAGCTGGACCAGCCTCCGGCACTCTCTGCCTCGCTCCCCCGAGCATCCCTGCGCCTCTGTAAATTGGATTCTCTCTTCCCGTTGGATTTAAATCCATCTGCCCCCCTGGATTTACACCCTGCCGCTCCTCTGCACCCAGTGTGCGAGTGCGGGGGGGAGGGGGGGTTCTCCGTCAAGGGCACGGGTCGGAGGTCTAACCCTGCCCCGCTGCCCCTCGGCTCTGGGTGACCCCCAGGCACCGCAGACCCTCCCCATTAGGGCAGAGAAGCGATCTTCGCCCTGCCAAAAGGGTCCCCGACATCTTGCCAGCGGCGAAGTTGCCATAAACGGGGTTAATTCAGTAACCCCCGTCCCCCGGGCTGAAGGAGAAGCTCCTGGCCGGGGGGGAGCGGAGGGAGCCCGGCCCTGGCCGCGCCCGGAGGATGCTCGGGGTGGGGAGGGGGGGGCAAGGCAGGCAGGGCCTTGGGGGAGGGGGCGGCTCCCCCTGCTCTCCCCCCGCTCCTCGGCGGTCCCGGCCGAGCCCCCCAACAGGTCGCGGCCGTTCTTACCTCGCTCCGCCGCGGCGGTTCTGCGGCAGCGGCGCTGGCCCGCCCCGCTCAGCCCCGGCGGCCGCCGGCCCCCGGCCCCGCCATCCCGGAGCCTCCGCCGGGAGGGGGCCGGACCGAGTGCGGCGG
>JAWWES010000035.1:12806175-12841836 GCA_035583135.1 Lophotriccus pileatus | reverse complement strand
GCAGTCTATGGGCGCCTTAGGGGGATTTCGGAGGCCCGGAGCTAATTGCAAAGAGAGATTAATTGGGAAGAAAGCCCCGGTAATTCCATTCAGGGCACGAGCGCTGCAGGCACAGGATCATTCCTGCCCTGCAACGGGTTTTGGCGTAAGAGGGGCTGAATGGGTCAGCAGGATGGATGGATGGATGGATGGATGGATGGATGGATGGATGGATGGATGGATGGATGGATGGCAACTCTGGATAGCAGAACACAACAATCCCCCAGCTTTTTGAAGAAGCAACTGGAAAATCTCTCTTCCTCAGCATAACCAGCGGGTGGGAGCAGAGGAAGGGACCCAGCAGCATGGGGTGGTGGGGGTATCTGTCCAGGGAAAGGATGTGTGTCCCCAGGGCGGGTGCTCCAGGAAGGGACCCCGCTGCCCCCCGAAGGGACTCCTGGGCTGGGTGAACTGGCCAAGGCTGCAGGATTTATCACTGGGATTTGATGCTATCGGGATTCCTCACAGGTGTCCCTCGCTCTGAACTGGGTGAGAGCCCTGGGGGACCAGCCCCTCTGTGCTCGCCCCACCTGGAGCACGGGAGGATGGAGGCAGCGGGCAGGAGGAGAGGAGCCATCCCTGCTCGCACACGGTGACTGCACCGCGCCGGGCTGTGAATTACAATCTCCTCGCAGTCAATAAATGCTGCGTTGTGTAAATCAGCGCGGGGCCGGCGGGATGTGCCGCTGCTGCTGCTCACGCCAGAGGAAATCAGAGACAAAACCGTCTGTGCAGCCTCAGCCCTTCGGCCGGGAGAGGGGCTGAGCAAAGGGTCTCCTGCAAATTCATCGCAGGGAGGAAAACAGGCCAGGTGGAAATTTCCATCTTTCCTCCTTGGCTGAAATAGCCAGATTTTGGCTCAGAGCACACCCGACTGCTGCGCCGAGCTCTGCACGGAGCCAGGGCTCAGCCTTCCCCACTCCCCTCTGGGCTGAGCACCTGCACAGCTCGGTGCACTGGTGCAAGGGGGGATTTTTTTGGGCTGCTTCCTTGGGCTGGGTTTGCTCAGCTCTCACTTCATAGTGTCTCTGTAAAACCTCCAAGCACCTCACTCCCTTTGGGGTACCTCCCCTTGCCCTGCACCAGACCCCACGACCCTCTTCCAGGTGCCTCGGGAATGTCAGAAAAGGGAGTAACTGTGATGGGGGTTCCCTGGCCGTGGCTGCTGCTGGTTGGCACCCAGGCAGTGTGAATGCTCCATGAAAAGAGCAGGATGAGCTGCAGCATATGTGCACCCGCCTTTTCCCGGCGCTCGCCAGGAAGCATTACTCACCACAGGGATTCTCCCCAGGAGCTGGTTTTCCCCATCTGACAGCCCCAGGAAGAGAACCGGGGGGGTGTCCCTTAAAAGCAACTTGAGGGGATGTCTCAGCTCCCAAATGGATGTGGTGTTCTACGAGCCACGGGGAGTTGCTGCGACCAAACAGTTTGTGGCAAAGGACAAGCCCCTGACTTTTAACATCCCGTCCAAAATTACATGATCAAGACATCCCCCTTTTGGGGGACAAAGAGGTTTCCTTTGAGTTCTTTCTCCTGTAGGTGAGACAAAGCCATGCTGGGGTACCTGAGGAAGCTGCTACAGCTTGGAGGGCTGTGGGAGACCACTGGAAGATGAATCCATCTGAACTTCCCTGAGTGCTTCCTCTCTGCTTTCCCCAGTCCCAAGGGTAGTATTGTGCCAGACCCAAATGATGCTGCCCCCCATCCCAAAGTGCTCAAGGTGCCCCCTGAGCATGGGCAGGCTGAGCTGCCTCTGCCCAACAAGGGTATGGGGGTGTTCTATGGGCTGGGCTCTCCTGGAGTTTTGCTGGGCTCTTCAATTTTTTAAGCTGGCCCTGAATAATTCAGCTTCCATATAGCTGGCTCGAGTTTGGTGAGCTTGGATGCTCCTTGGGTTTCTGCTTGACCCACTTTAACAGCCAGGAAAACCAGCCAGGCGTGACGCTCCTGGTCCCAGACTTCCCGGTCCCTGTGGCAGGAGAGACATTCCCACACACACATGGTCCCATCCTGGAGTCTCCCCTGCACCCCACATCCACCATCCACAAAGCATCCTTCACCCACACCGCAGATTTTTAGAGGTATTTTTGCCTTCTCCCCTTTTCCTGCCTCTCTCTGCTGTCCTGTGGCTCCCAGCACGAGCAGGAGCATCCACACAGCGTTTGCAGGATTATGAGGAGGGATTTGCTTGGCTCCATGAACCAGCCAACACCCTGTGGCCACCTCTCCATGGCTCCTTGCTATGCAGAGCCTCACCTCGCTCCCCTGGAGCCTGGACCAACACTGACTAATCCCACTGGCGGAATAAGGAGCTGCTGATTCATTTGGCTCTGAGATGCCGGATTAGGACGATCTCCAGAAATGCCCTGTATTGTTTTTTTTCCCTTGCCTTTCCACTGGAGTCAAGTTTTACTACTCGTTGCTGGTGCAGAGGTGAGAGGAAGAAGAGACCTTTCAGATGTTTGCACACCTTAAAGGTCCCACCACACTGCCAAAAACCTTGAGCCACAGCCATAAACCCTTGAGGACCCCACGAAGGGGCTGTCCCTGCTTGTCCCCATCCCTGTGCCATGAGCCATGCCTTGGTTAAGGAGCTCCTTAACCAAGCCATGCTCACCTTGCTGGGCTGCCATGAGTGTTCCATGCCCAATGGGTGTCCCCTCTACACCAGCCAGGGTGGGTGACACCGTTCCTGTGACCGCCAAGCAGAGGGGACCAGGCAAAGGGATGCAACATCTGAGCTCCCCCTCCCGCTCCCCTGCGCTCAGTGCTCCCGGGAGTGCTGCACATCCATCTTTTCCGCTTCACGGGAAGAGCAGGCCAATCTTAAGCCTGCAATCCCCTCTTGGAAAAGCTCCTTTAAATAGCATTGCATCCTTCGCATCCTTCCCCGGGGTCTGCTCCCAATGCCGGCCGAGCGTGTCGTGCCGGCACCGGGAGCGTCCTCGGCAGCAGCGGCTTTGCACGGAGATGGCGGGGATTAATCAGGGATGTTGCCTCTTGGCCAGAGTCACACTTGGGGGATTACTGGGGCCTGCAAGGAGCGGGGAGTAGCCAGGGAATTTGTTCAATGCAAGTGCAGGGGTTTGTCACAATCCGATTGCAGGCGAACAGAAATCCCCGGTGCTGGCGGGAGCTCAGCCCTGGAGGCCGCAGGGATTAAACGGTTTTCCCCCAAGCTTTGCAGCAGAACTGGGGTGGGAGGAGACGCTCTAAACCCAAAGCTCTGAGTTTAAAAGCTCCAGGGAGATGCAGGGGCTGAGCTGAGCATCAGCTTTGGGGCACCCAGCCCTCCTCCCAAGGCCAAGAATGAAATTCTTCAACGCGGATGCCCCAATTCTCCTTCAAGGCATTACTCTGTGCATCCCTCCTGCCCTGAAACCAGCCTGGGAGAGCTGGAGAAACCCTGAGAGGATACCCATGGCCTTTGCATTCCCCTCGCTCCTCTTTGTTGGAACAGATTTGCATCCATCACTAATTAATCCAAGATGAGCTCCTAATTCAGCTCCTTGATTGCAACTTTGCATAATTGCTGCACGCAGAGGCAGAGGGGCAGGACAGGGTGAAAAAGGAGACAATCAGCAGTGGGTGTAGAGGTTCAGCTCGCTCCCACTCACCAGGCTATTTACAGACCCAGGCTGGGAGAGATTTTTCCCTGGAAGGAGAAAATGATGACCCTTGGATGGGGGTTTTCCCCACGCTGGGCTCACAGAGGGCCTCACCGGCAGCCACAAAACCTTTGAGCAATGGGAAAACCAGGAATTTCACTGTTCCCATCGTGGTACCACATGCTGACCCTCTGCCCATGCTCCTCTTTCCCCAGTGTTCAAGCAGCTGCCAGGAGGTTTCAGAGTGAAGGCTCTGCCAAGGTGAGCAAGGCAAGAACATCCCCCAGAGCTGGGGCTCCAGCCTTCTCCCCCAGTCACTGGGGACATCACAGCCCATGGCCATGAGGGCTGTTAAACCCCCTACACCCCACAAAACACAAGGCCAACAAGAGCACAACAAACCAGGCTGCCTCAGAAAACAAACCAAGGGAGATTGGGCATGGGGATGGGCTGAGCTGACCTCAGCCCTTGGTGACACAATAAGTGGGAAAACCCCCTGCTTTTCCTGCCAGAGATTCCAAAGCCATTCCCACAGGGCTCTGGGGCCAGGTGGGCCCCCAGGGATGATGCACCTGCTGCCACATGGGCAGGAGACCTGCACAGGAATCAACGCTGGGATTGGGTCATGGGTTATTCCACCACTTTCCTCTTCCCCCTCCACTCACATCCCACCCACAGACATCCTCCCTCCCCCCGTTTAACACCTCCACACCCCCCGAAAAGCTGAGCGACAGGGCAGCAAACAGCGGCAGACAGGGCAGCCCCGCGCTCCCTATTCACGCTCCGCCCCGCAAAAGAAAAGAGCTACTTTCAGCTCCAGCCTTTTCTCCAGAAAAATGCAGCTCCCAGCGCAGGGGCCCCTTCCCCGGCCCCATGGCGGGGGCTGAAAGGGGGTTTGGGCAGCCAGGCTGGCCCCACCACCCCTCTTAATCAGCCGGGGCATGCATGAAGCTTAATGCTGCCGTGAAGACTTGGGCACTATTGACACACACGGCGCATTAAACGCCTTACGGGGGATTTGCATAAGCTCGGGGAGGGAGGAAGAGCGCGGAGAAAAGTGTCGACAATGGGAAAGTAAATGCATTAAAGTGCTTAGGGGAAAAAAAAAAAATCTGATAAAGGAATAAACCAGTTAAGGGAATATATTACTCATAGCCCCGTTATTCAAATCCTGCCTTATAGGAAATCCTCTTAAAGCGATCACCTGATTGTGTGTTAAATTCCTAATTGAATAATAAAAGAATTATGTATTTCTTCCATAAAGGCACAATGGCGGGAGCCCACGCGGGTGCTCGGAGAGGGGGGAACTGGGGGCAAGGAAGATGTGGGGAGAGGGGTCCTGGGGCAGCAGCAGCATCCAGGAGGGATGGGATGGGAGATCTGGGGTCGAGGGAGGATCTGGGTGTTGGGATGGTTGGGAAAGGCTGCAGCACTGACTGCCTTTGGGAGAGTGGAGGAAAGGGAATTTGGAGGGGGTTACAGCAGCTCCTGAAGCTGCTGAGGAGCAAAGGGGAGGCCCCATGTCCAGCTCTGGGGTACCCCCACTGTTGACAGGAGCTGCAGGAGAGGCACAGCCCCTGCTGCCCCACTGTTTCCTCAGGCAGGGCTGAAGGTAATATCTGCACAGCCTCCTCTAACGCTGCTGCCCTTCCCCCACCTCCCTGCTATAAATAAGACGCAAAAAAATAAAAAAAGAAATAATCAAAAAAAAAAAAAGCACATCACCTGGCACTCAAGAGGTGAGGGAGAACAGCAGGACTGACATACACCAAACCCTCAGCCTGTGAGGGGGTGGGGGTGGCAGCGGGGGGAAGAAACAAAAGAGCTAAAAATAGCCCTGGGAGCTGCTTTCTTCCCAGAGATATTTTTTTTTTTTTTTCTACCCAGCTGTTTCATTTCATAAACAGGATTATTTATTTATTTCTCCCCCTCTTTATTCCACTTTTGACTTATGTTTTTTACGTATTCAACGCCACCACTTTACCCATCCTCGAGTCTCCTTTAAAAGCAAGTTAAAAACCAAAACGAAACACCCGAAACCAAAGGGAAAAGACAAACACAACCCAAACCAACCGACTCGCTCCCTCCAGCAACGTCTTGTGCTGCCACAGCTCTTTATAGGTAATTGAATATCCCAGAGTGCACCTGCTAATGCAAACTCCCATATCAATAAGCAGCAGCAGCGGTGAGGGCAGAGGCAGCAGCTGAGAAAACAAAGCACCAGCTCCCGGCAAAGCCCGGCCAAGCTGCGGGGCTGCCCGAGGCTTTTTATTAGGCAGGATTGGATTGCTGGAGCCAGGCTGAGGTCCCAGTCCTGGGCAAGAGCAGGAGCTGGAAGGCAGCAGGGTTTGCAGGGAGGTGGGCATGGATTTATCCTCACTGCAGTGACTTAGCTAGAGCCAAGCTAGGACAGGGCAGGGGGTGCAAAGCCCCCCAAATTCCCAGGAGAGACCCCTGTCCCCTGAGCTCTGGAGCAGCTCCACCCCTACCAAGGAGCTCCCGGTTTTACTCCATTTGCATCTCCAGCAGTGCCCGTACCTCCTCGATCCAGCATCCTCCAGCAGCAGCCAGGGAAATCAGGGATAACAGGAGCAGTTAATTCGAGCCTGCAGAGGCCATCTTTCCGTGCGAGCGTTGTTTTGTTTCCAAATAGACTTTTAATAACTAATTTCAGATGGTGAAGAGAAAAAGCTTCGTCCTGACCTCTTGAAATGCAAATTGCCTTTCGCCCTGGGAGAGATGAAAGGCTGTTTCCTATCTGAACAGTTAACAAGGGGTGAGATAACGTCGCCTGGCTCCCTCTCCCTGCTTTCATTTTGAAAATTGTTTTCGGGTGAGAAGATGCTCTGTGTGATTTTGCCGTGCTTGGTGCCCATACAGAGCAGGGGGTGCCAGGAGGCACCTGGAGCAGTCCCCCCCATACCCTGATGGTGCACAGGGACACAGCCCAGGGTCTGTATTTCCCTGCACATCAGCCCTGCTCCAGGCTCAGCCAACAACAGAGGTTGTGGGGCCAGGTAAAGCCCAGACTTTTGCCTTCTCCTGCCAGGACTCGATTTTTGGGCCTAATTCCAAAAGCTGCAGTACTATTTGTTCAGGAAAACGCAGCAGAGCAGCAGCACAGCCACACAGCTAAAGCCAGACCCACTCTGCTCTGGCCCCACAGCTGTCTCCTCAGCCAAACCAAGTTGGATTAAACTCCTTCTCCAGCCTTCCAACAGCTTTCCCAGGCACACACAGCAGCCAAGAGCCCTCTACCTGTTTGAGCAGTTTTGGCTCAGGATCTGTGTGAGGACACACACAGACCAGGGTTTTTTTCCCCCCCCCATCTTATGTTCTGCCCCAAGTCCTGGAGCACCAGTGCAGAGCAGATGCTCTCAGCACACATGGAAGGTGCTGCAGAAGTGGGTAGAGGGATGTTAAGGGAGTAAACAGGGGAAGGAGCAGGGAAGCACCAAGGAGAAAAGGGTGGGATGGCTTTGAGTGATGTTTCAGCAGGGAGAAGGCTGAGATGGTGGCAGAAAACGAGTAGGGAGGTTGTGGGAGGAAAAAGACTGGGATGCTTCTAGGGAAGATGCAGGGATGTTCTGGAGGGGAAAAGGCTGGGATACTCCCAGGAAAAAAAGGAAAGAACATGGGTTTTCCAGGAAAATGTTGGGATGGCCCCAGGGAAGGGAAGAAAGAACATGGATGTCCTGGAGACAGAAGGCTGGGATGCTTCCAGGGAAGGCACAGGGAGACTGTGGCCCTGCACATCCATCCAGCAGCTGCACAACAGCACAGCCCCCTCCCCTTGGCCCACATCAGCCCCCCTCCCCTTCATCAGCCAAAGGCCCAGGCTTCCTCTGGGCTGTTGCTCTGCCTGCCCTCCACAGATAGAATGAGTTATCAGCCCTGATCTGGAGCTGCTGAGGAGCAGCAGGTGACGTGCCCAGAAGGGCTTTGCCAGTGTCACCAGCCTGCCCCGAGCAGGGAGGAGGGGACAGCATGACTGAGCAGGAACCTGCCAGGCTGGCACCCAAAGGTGACTGTACCCACCGTGAGGACAAGGTGGATCTGATCCCATGGATGACGTGGATCTGTGCCGCTGTGGTCACTCGGTGCTCCCCAGCTCCCCACCAGACCTGTGCAGAAACAAGCCTCTCTCTCTCTCTCCTGAGGCCTTCCTTGCCCCTGCAAAACAGGATCATAATATCAAAATACTGCCACAATCCTCTAGCTTTACTCTACGGGCTTACCTGGACATAGTGATCTCCAAATCCTTTATTATAACCTGTAACTCAGAAAAACTCACGGCTAAAAATCCCAACCTGAGACATAACACGGTGCTGGAAGAGCCGGCACCACAAGTCCTCAGCTCCAGTAGGATGGGCACAGTGCCCTCATCAGCTCCACAGTGCATCACTAATTAGCCAAAAAAGCCCCTGCCAAGGGCCCAGCTGAGACTTGTCCAGGTCAGATGTGGCACAGGAGAGGCGTGTGCTGGGCATGGGGAGCGTCCAGCTGGGAGCGGGTGCAGCAGAGAGAAGGTGCTCCCAAGCACAGGCAGGATCAGAGCGGTGCTGGTGCTCACCTCTGCCTGCTGCTCCCCCAGCACTATCCCAGCATCCCTCTGGCTCTAAATCTGGTGGTGCTGCACCAGCCTTGCAAAACAGCCAGGCCAGGGTCAGTGTGAGCCCGGCCAGAGCTGCTCTGTCTGGTACCTCACTCCTTCCTCTGCTCCCAGCAGGGTGTTCAGCTCAGCCACAGCCCATGAAGTTGGGCTGTTCACATCAGGATTGTGCTTCTGCTCACAGTTATTTCATCTTGGGACTTCAGTCCTGCATCGCAAAAGGTCTCTCTCAGTGCCTGAGCACTTGGTAGATCATCACAGCACAGCTAAACCCAAAAGCCTAGTCAGTACCAAAACAAAGCATGTCAGGAAGGACATAGGGACAAGCCCATGTTTTCCCTTGTAATAAGACTGGAGAAGAGATTGCTCAGCCCCTTCCCTGGGAGTTCATGCTCAGTGGGCCAGACTCAGTACCAGCAGACACGAGACTGCCAATCTGAATCCACGGCTGCCTACTTCAGAGCTGGGTTTGAGCCATTATTGACAGTTTTTCCCAGGCTTACTGGAGAATATTCTGCTTTGCTCCCCTAGGGAAGCAGCAGAGGGGCTGTTGGATCTCCCAAAACATCAGTGGGTCTGGATGACCCCATCCATTTTGGGGTGTGGGGGACAGAGGGGTTGTTGGCACCTCCGCTGCAGCTGGAACTCGCTGCCGCTTCCTGAATCCACCAGCAGCTTCTCCCAGATCTTCAGTTTGCTCCAGGCAGGAGATGGAAACGTCACCAGCAGCTGAATGAACAGTTTAGAGACACTCATCTGAGCTAACACAGCCCATTTTGCCTGGAGCAAAGGGAGGCACAAAGCAGCAGCGACGGGGCAGCATTGCCCTCCAGAGCTGGATCGGGAGAGGAGGCGCCTGCAGCTCCACAGCCGAGGCCTCGCCATGAAACAGTCACACAGGAGAACAGGGAGAGTCTCATCTCATCTCATCTCATCCTCGTGTGCTCCACCGGTGCCAGCAAGAGCAGAAAGGCTTTTTCTCCTCTCGTCCTTTCTGATCAAAGCACTTGTCACTGCTCTGCAGAAGGAAGGATGTGCAGAGAAGCAGGAGATGCCTCCTCTCCCATCACGGGCTCACTGCAGATCTTCCTCCGGGGCTTGAAGGTGAGAAGCAACAAGCTTGGAGCGACAGCATAGGGTGGGCATGAAAGCACTGCTTCAGATGCATCCCACGAAAAGAAGGAATAAAGGCAGTTATCAGACTTACCTGAGCAGCAGGAGAAAAATGCATGAATGCAAGTCCTGGGAAGAGCAGCTTTAAGGAGGAACAGGAAAGAAAATTACATTTGCAAGCAAAATGTGCCAGGAAAAACTCAGCTAGTCCCTTCCCAGTCTCTGCAAAGCCCGAGCTGACAGTGCCTGTGGAGAGCAGCTACAGAGCACAGCTGGGACTGAGGGCTTATTACTGCTGGTATTTTGGTTTGGGCCACACAGCCTCACCCTGATCTTATCCGGCCCCATTTCCAAGCAGCAAACAAAAGGAAGAAGACACAGAATACTTATCACAACACAGATTTAATTTCTTAGGCAGTTATAAAATTACAAAGAGCGACGGGCTAGCAGTGAGAGCCAGACACTTGGTGAGGTGGAATGTTAGACAGATTTTTCCACTTATCGACACAGATACCGAACAGTCAGTGAGCGCTGCAGGATGCAGGGTTTTTTTCTCCAGGTAAGGAAGCAAACGCAAGAGCAAATAGATCCAGGTAGACACAGGGCCGAGTCAACACCCCACAGAAACCCAGAGCTACAGGTTCAGGAAGAACTCCCTGCTCCCGAGTCGGACACATGCGGGGGAGCCAGCGCGGGTCCTGCGGCCGCACGGCCAAAGCCACAGCACTGACACCTGCAACGAGCACAGCGGCAGCTGTTGGCGAGCCAGAGATAGAACTTCTTGCCCGTTATTTTCAAAGCGGTGCGAGATGAGATCTGCCAGTCGGAAGAGCATTAAAATGGAGGCATGTCACGATTAGAAAAATAGGAATTTGCTGAATTCCTTTGGTTGTACAACTGGAATCTGAAAGGATTTATTTACAGTCAGAGCCATGCTTTCTTCATTGCAAGCCTTTCATGGGGCAGCAGATTCCAGAAAAAGAAAGGCCTGCTCTGCATGTGTGGAGAAGACACTCGGCCTTGTTCTCAGATGTTAACAGGTTAACTAAAGTTGACTGTTAGCCAGGACAGCTGGAGCACAGAATAAAAACTTCCCAAACCTCTGCAGTGATTAATCCCCACCAATGCTTTGGACAAAGACTCCTGTCGCTCTGCAAACAGCAGCAGAGCATCTGCACACACCAGTGGGATACTGAACAGCTCAGCAACCCACAGGGAAAGAAATTCTACTGTCCTGCTGCATGTTGCTTTGGTGCTAATGCCATTACTGGAGCCAAGAAAGCACAGCACGGGACATAACAACGAGCCCTCTGCTCAGGGCTCTGCGCTAACCCACAGCTCCTCAGCTCACTCCTCCCTCCCTGCTATTACACACAGGTCAGATGGAGCTTCCCCTGTCCAGACACCTGTCACTGCATTAAAAATCTTCTCAGGCATTTATTTGCATTCAGGCAGACTTGCAAAGCCACCACCTCTACCCCCACCCTCAGCAAAACACAGAGCCAAGAAACTCGCTCCCGAAGCAGCAAGGTACAAGCACACACCTGATCCCAGGGGGAGCACTCGTGCCAATGCCTTGCTGAACAGGGCATCAGAACAAACAGCTTTTATTAACCTCTTGATGCTTTCTACTTCCTCCTCCTCCCCCGTCAGGCCCTGCCTTTTAACTGCTAGATTTGTATCTATCACTTGTATTTTGGAAACAGCGACATAAGAAGAGACCGAAGCAGATAAAAGCTTTCTGCCTCAGAACTTGAAATAGAGAGTAAACAGACAGATGTCGAGACAGACACCTGCACTCGCTGCCTATTTGCACATCAAGAGAAACAGCTCCTTCCTTAATTCACTGGGAATTGATCCCACTGCAAGCTAAGACCTGAGTTTAGGATTCCAAGTTTTTCAGTGTTCCCCCCTCCCCAGCTTTGGTTGTTTCAGTTATCTCTGCCCCAACCCTCCACTGAGTTAAAAACTATCAAGAAGTGCAGCCTGAATCAAGAGATTCAAGACAGGCTATACAGATCAAACACTGTCCTTCCAAGGAAGGTCAGTCTAACTTGAGAGGGGCCATAGTTCCCATATCCTAAACTAGAAGCCCATGGTCACAGCACAGGGCTAGAGCCTCCTTGGCCTACCCTGGGCTGTCAGACCACCAGAAGAGAAATGTTTAGACAGCTCCTGATCCACAGAGAACAACAGTGCAATCAAATGCTCCATACTCAGGAGAGGATGCAGCTGCAAACAGCATTTCTGGTATGCTTAAAGAAAATAAAAATAAAAATACATCTTTGTGTCACTGGGATTAACCCCCAACCTGAAAGGCTTTTAACTTTGGTAGCACACCACAACAGAGTGGTTTCTGAGGGCCTAGGGCCATCACAGAGAAGTTAGATTAGTCATATTTTATCTGAGAAAAAGTTTATATCCTCATGCAATGAACTCAAGACAAACTACTGCCACCACTCTTAAAAACACAGCCAGTGTGGACCAGAAACCCTACTAGCTCTGTGCTGGTCACTAACCCCAGAATATCAATGCTTCTGCTCTCTAAAGATTTCCCCAGTTACAACAACAAAAAGACACTTTAACTGGCTTCCAGCTTCTGCTCAGGAGTGAATAGAGTAGGGCACAGCAATTCCACAGGGTGTGGCTCAGGAGCAGGAACATATGGAAGACACAAATACAATAAACATGGGATCTCAAACTCACCTGTGGAAAATAAGATGTGAAAGGTAAGAAGGGGGTAAAATTTGTACAGCAAATTTTACCCATTTTTAGCAGTAAAGTTAGTAATTACACTCAAGGGTGTATCTGACTATGTAACATGGCCTTTGTTACACTCCAGAGTTGTAAAGCTTGTGTGCTTAGCAGACTTGTGTTGCTGGTGCATGTTTACTGCTAACTGTGCTTGTGGAGTACAGGCCAAGCCTCCAAGGATGTTATCAGGAATGTTACCAGCTTTAGTCTGGAATGAGCAGACATCTGACAGCTCCTGGGTGGTTCACTTTGCCAAAGCTGACTGAGCTTGCATTTGAGATCTGTATTTTCCTCTGCAGCTCAGAGCTCCCCAGCAAAGCTGAGAGCACTTGCAGTAAAAAAAGGAAGAAAATAAATAACTCCAGACCATGGAATTGAGTTATTAGCCAGATCCTAAAGTCAAGAGACTAAGCAAGATTTCAGCATGACTCAGGGGTTTGCTGTGAACGTGCTGGGTTCTGGAGGGGACACCACAAGCCATTCCAACCAACTGCTTAGGACAGTCCAGGGTTTCAGTGAGTAAACAAGCCTAAACCCTTCTCTCCCACAGGTCGTGTACAAACCCCTTCACTTACAGGGACTGACAGCAGCCTCACTGACAGAGAGGTCTCCTGGCAGGGGCTAACACCTTCTTCTGTACTTTAGAGGCAGGGGAAGCCCACCTGCCCACACAGGCTTTGGGGACAAACCCGCCTGCTACTGCTCAAGAGAAGAATTAATAGTACCAAGTCCTAAAAGCACATCACTGCCTGCTGGTGGCAGGGAGCTCACGTGTAGCTGGAGCACTCAGCCTCTGTCCTTTCAAGATCTGCAATTTCCTTGTCTGTTTTTATTTTTACTTCTTTGCAAGCAGTCAGTAGAGGGAAAGGAAGCAACCTACATTGCTACACAAAAGGCAAGGGAGGCTCAATTTGGCAAAGGAAGGTAACACTCACCAAGTACTTCACTAATCACTTGCTCACTAACTGTTATCCAAGACTTAAGAGAAGGCACATTTACAACCCTAAAAATAGTCTGCAGCACTGCTCAGCCTTGGAAAGCTCTAGCCAGGGTCGGAGCAGTTATGGATTTATTCCCAAATTGCCAAAGAGACAACCAGTCCTTGAGTGTATCACAACAGGTACTCCGATGAGGGGAAAATGGGAAAAAAAAAACCACCAAAAAGAAAATTATTGTTATCCAGCAGAAGAGAACCCAGAAGAAAACTAGTATTTCAAAATCATTTATATTTACATCAGTATCCTGAAAAAAATCATGAACCTTCACTGTTAGAGAAGTGCACTCAGCCCCAGACTGAGGAGAAGCAGGAATTGAGAGCTGTGCCTTTCCAGCAGAAAACCTTAAGGCTGTTTATAGAGTGGGGCTGCCAAACTCTACAGGGACTTCCCTCCGACCTGACAGAATCCTTGCTTTGGATAATTTAAAAAAGTATAAAAAAAGGTTATTGCTACTCTGCCAAGAAAACAGGACAATCTACAGGAGAGAAAGAAAGTGCATTCCAATTCTTCTATAAAAAACCCACAACCTTATCAGCCACTAATACAGACATCCAATTACTAAAGGTGCACAAACAAGACTCTCTAACCATTCTTCCCTTGTTCTACCTTTCTTCCTGCAGCAATTCCTTCCCTGTAAAGGCACTTTCCATATTCTATATCCTTACACAGGGAAACACTTCCAGTTTTCCATCCCAACAAACAGAACAGTCCCACAAATACACAACATTCAGAAGGAATTTTAATTAACAAAATGGTCCAGGAAAGGGAAGGGAGAACCCAAAAAAACAGGCCATTGCATTTGAGAGGTTGCATGTCAGTCACTAGGTATGCCTGCAAGCCCATGCACAGGAACCATTTGGACCTTTGTCAGTGCAGAACTAGTCTCAGCTTCCAGAACCACTTCTCTACTCCTTCTTTATATAGGCTAAATATTATGTACATATATAAAAAAAATACAAACTTGAGTTTGTTATAAAGTGGCTTCTCTCTCTCTCTCCCCCTCCTATGCTTGCTTGGCACATGAAGGCATGCAAAGCTAGTAGGCTCTGAGGGCTGCACAAACAGCAGGTTTTGGCAACAAAAAAAAAAAATAGACACAGCTAAAATAGATAAGCAAGATTAAAAGCCACTGAATTGAAAACCATATATTTTTCCAATTGTATAGAATTAGAACTACAGCTACGACTTAAAACTGTAAGAGTCTGTCATCCTCTCTCCCAACTCATGTCAAAGTTCATAGCAGCATAACACGAGGTTCCTCAAGAAACATCAAGCCAGTGTTCTCTGCTTCAGGAGTGAGTTCACAGGTCCAAGTTTAGTCTGTCCGAAGGATCATGGGGGGATGCTCACTGTCTTCATCCAATCTAAGTGAGCTGGTTTCATCTTCCAGGCAAGCTCCACCCACAGCACCCAGGTCATCCGTATAGGCTGGAGAGAAAGGAACAAGGAGTTGGGGAATCAGCAGCAACAAACTAAGGCTTGGATCCAGAGTGAATGAGTAAAGCTGAAGTACCAGGCACTACTTGAAATAGTTTCACTGCCACCCTATGTTTGCTTTTATCATGACTCTGTTTCATGACTGTGTTTCTCCAAGCCAAGAAAAATTCACGATCTAAATTAAGCTCCTCTGTGTGTGTGCAATAGTGGTGCCGTGGGCAGGCTGATGTATTTTAGTCTCCACAGATGCATTACAGCTGCAGGTGCAGTACAGATGCAGTATGTGCCGACTTGTCCTTCCTCTGCAGTGAGGCTCTAACCTGAGTGCCAGAGCTGGCAAAAGCTCCACTGACTTGGAGAGCTGCAGCATTAAACAAGTTCTCATCCTCTCGATTTAACAGAGCAGCAAATCAGGCTAAAAGGTCACCATTCCCATAAAGGAACAATTGCAGCATTTATCAACCTTGCTAAAAGAAAAAAAAAAAAGGGAGGGGGGCTATAATTCACACGCTTTGCACAAGGTCTGGGTGCAGAACTGTATGGAATAACTGGTTAGGGCGTCTCAAGAACCATCTGGCAAGTACTAAAACTATCACTACGGTAATCAACCACAACTCAAGACGAGATTCTACCCAGAAAGTAGCAAAGACAAGCGATCCATCTACAGAGGGCTACTGCACACCACGAGGGTTCTTCTCCTACTGCTCACCAATGCTCCACAGCGCACACGCAGTCACGCAAAGCTCCGTGCTGCCGTGGACCAGCTCACGCAGCCATCTAGAACGAAGCGACACGCAGAGGTGCTCTCTGCCCCATTCCCAGCCTTCTCCTTACCATGCCTTGTGGGTGAGGAAGGCACATATGTACCTTTAGTCACAGCGGCACTGTACGTCTGCGCTACCAGCGGCCGGTCGTGGGATGCAGACTCGAGGATTTCGTTGGCTGGCTCCATGCTGCCATCGAGCCTGCCAAGCACAGAGAGGTTACCTGGAGAGCTGACCCTACCTGGGCACCCGACAAACGCTTCGTGTTTAACTCTAAAGACTCATAAGCATCCTGTTTGCCTCTGACACGGCGTCAGGATCTAAACAAGAGCGTGTGATTAAAAAGAAATCCATTCCAATCAACAATAGTAAAGATTGTCTTGAGCTCTGTCCACCACAGAAGTGGTTGCTTCATACACAGGTATTATAAAACCCTCAAGAAAAAGTATTAATACATTTCAGAGATTAAGAAATTGATAAAGGCTTCCCTCTATGAGGCTTCACTTCATCTGTAAGTGAAACCAGAGGTCATGCCTTAAAGTGTTCAGATAAATGTATAACTTTTGACCATTATTACAGACTGACCGAAGCTGCAAACCTCAATTATCATAATGAGTTACTGTCTTTAACTCTATGATTGATCAAGTAATTTGACTCTGTTACCCTGGCTTTTCCTTATTGAAAAACACAATGCATTGTCACAGTGTTCTACAGTACTGCTACAGAACATAAGCTGACTGGCCTATATGCAAGGAATTTCAGTAAGGAGAGAGAGAATATGGATAATTTCATAAGCCAGATTCCCCTCTGTGAAGTCAGAGTAACATTTCTTTCTCATGTTTGTAACCACTTCATTTATTGATGAAGAGGATGGTGTCAGTTGTTTCAAGTTCTTGTTTAAGTAACTCAACTCAAACTGCCAAGAGGAAAGAGGATCACAGAGCAAACAGCGATTGATCCCTCCCTGCACTCAGACAGTGTTAAGTTTCTGATGGTAAAGCGGAGCTTAGTGTAGTGGATACTTGAAAGGAAGGCTCAGGGGGATTCTGAAGTTACTCATTCATGTCAGAGGCCTGGAAGAAGATTAGTTTAAAGAAATGAGCTGTTCTAATTTAAACTTAATTCTGTTCTGGAAAAGTCTGAGAACAAACTGGATTTTCAGAAGAAATAAAACACAACAATCCTCAGCTACCGTGGACTTACTTGTGCTGCTTCATTAGTGTGCACTCGCCTCCTTCTTGGGGGTCCAGGTTGTACATGTAGAGATACCCATCGGCAGCTCCCACCAACAAACGAGGGATCTTCTGGATTCTAGACAGGTTTAGGAGAGAGATTAATAAGAACAGATAAATAACAGACTATTAAATAACAGAATATTATTAAGAACAGAAGAAAGCACACTCTCTTCCCTTCCCATGATTTAATGGTTGGACTCGATCTTACAGGTTTTTTCCAATCTAAATGATTTTATGGCTTTTAAGGCATTATTTTCCACACTTCTGCTCCTAGACAGGGAATGCTGTAAACAGTTACAGCACCCAGGAAAGAAGGGTCTATTAAAAAATTATGGCACAACCACATTTTGGGGCTAACAGGATGCCACAGGAATCAAGCAATTATATGTAACCCATTAAAACAGATTCAGAAGTTACCATCCTGTTATCAAGCTTTGTGCAACTCCAAAGACAAATATTCTAACGGGAAGGATTTACTTATTTCGGAAATGTTGCAAAGCTTAATTATTGCTTAAAGGGTGCTTTGAGATCAGAGGAGTGAGAGCACAGACATGAAGTCAATTTAGCATAAAAACTATAAAACCCCCACAAAATAAGTTTACTACTGCTCATCTTATTGCTTTGGTAGCTGTGCCAAATGGGACCTGCCTTTGAGGAAGACAGCATAAAAGATTAGATTTAGTCCTAAAAATTAACTTTAATGAATGCTATGCTGTTTTAGAGACAAGAATTATATGAACTTGCTTTCAAAGACTTCTTTAATGGTTAGGCTGGATTGCCTAATTTTGCAATTTGCTAACAACACACAGTATCACTCCCCATAGCACTAATGGAAGCAAATGCCATAAAAGCCCATGGGTCTGTTCTCAACATTCTTCTTTCAAAATTAAAAGACATCTTTAAACAACACTTGGAAATTGGGCTATTCCCATCCAAACACAACGCCTTTTCCTCCTCCCCTCACAGGACTGCGGGGTGTTGGCTCTTACACTAGAAAAGGCTTTTCAGGTGATCCACTGCTCTGCTGCAGATGGGGTTATGTTTTACAGTGTCAGCCTCTGCAGAGCCCAGACCCAGCAGGGGTGGGGAGGGCAGGTTCCTTTGCAGTACTCACGTGGCAAGTGCACAGATGTTTTTGTGCCCACAGAAGGGCAGACGGACTGTAGCAAAGGCTCTACCCTGGTTGAACATCTCTGTTACTTGAGAGGGCAGGTAGCTTGTTGAGGCCATCAGCACTTTTCCAAAGTAACCTGTCCAGGTCGTAGGCTCTTCCTGAGGTCTACAAGCCAGAAGAGAAAAGTGACTGACTTTGCCTTCACCTCAGAGAGAAAAGTACGTGAACGCTTTGATACATTTTATTTTTAAAAGATATCAAGCAGCTATTTGTTTCTCTTCAGAAATAACTGACACCCTTGAGAACTCTAACACAATTTATGCTACAGGGCACAATGTGTCCTACAATACCCTCAGCCTGTTATTTAAGCATGTTTGATTGTAAACTGATACTTCTGCATAGAAGACTGCATTTCATAATGTTCATTATACAAGAGCAGAATCCAGTGGAAAGTGCTACGCTTCGAGATTTTATTAATCTGTTTATCACTAAGCAAATCATTGTTTCCAACGACTTCCACAGAAATGCAATAAGACTGTCCTCTCAAATCATAAATAGGAACATTTTTACAACTTGGTGCCTTTTAAAGCCCTATATGCAGCTGGAAGGCAACGATGAGATAGTTCTTCTCATATGGATGTCAGAGGAGGTGAAACAAATGTAACTGAAAATGTTAAAACTGCTCCACATTCCTGTCAAGGATGGCCAAGTTCTCTTTGGCAGAAACACCTTTTCTATCAGTGGGAGAACAGTACCCAGCTCAGCTGCAGTTGCTGATTCATAAGTGACTTCTTATGCCCTTTACTTTACAGAAGTGTTCAAAGGAGTCTGTCTGTGCTTTGGAGAACTCATCCTGTTGAGAATAATCAATTTTAAAGCCTTTTTCTTCCAAAATCCAAGGCACGTCTGAAACCTACTTTTCTTTCACAGTCTCAAGTTTGAAGATATGCACTGTCTCCGTGTTACTGGATGCAGACAGAAACATGCCATCCATGCTGAAGGCCAACGAACAGATGCTCACACACCTGGGGAAGAAAAAACCAAACAAAGAGAAGAAAAACAATGAAGCCAAAATATTTGGTTTAATTCAGCAGATTTCTCAGTCAACTCAGAACTTCCATAACAGGCATTGTGAATTCTCTGATACCTTCCCGAAGCTGTTCAAGCACAAGATTAATTAATGATGTTCAACTCTGATGCATACCAGATATGGAGATCAATTAGTAACAATCTGAGCTCAGTCTTACCTCTGGATAAAGCACAGTAGAACTACAAATTTACTACTACCACAAACCACAGTACCACTTCACCATTGCCATTAATGACCACAGCACTAGAAGGACTTAGAGAAGACTGAGAATATTAGATGTACTGCCTCCAATTGCCACAAGAATACAATATATCCTACAGAAGGTGACCCACTTTAAACAAGTTCCCTCACTAATAAATTTTTAAAAGGCAAGAGGGAGTACAATTCTGACAGGATTGATTTGTAGTATAGTCAAGTCCAAAGGAATGAAATTGGAAGACATTCAAGCTGAAACTGTTATAAGCACAGAATGCAAGGATGAATGAAGATGAAAAGAGGCAAAAAAAAATCAGGATGCCAGCTCAATTGCAGAACATACTGGAACTCAACCATAAGGAATGAGCTTCAGGTAATTAGCCCAATTGAACTTTACCTCTTCACTCCCCTTCGGAATTCAAAGAGTTTCTGTCCCTCTGGAATGGAAAACACTCTTATTACTGTCCCCTGTAAAGAAAAAATAAATAAATCATTTCAAGTTGATTCATCGTGTATTAGCTCTAGTGAGCAGAGTACAACTGGAAGCAGCAAACCACTTTGCTGGTAACTTATTGCCGTGATGCACCCCAGATACTACATGAAATATTTATGGAGCTTGTTTGTAGGATGTGTTTGAAGAGCACTGAAACAAGAGGTGGGAGATACTAATGCAGAGAACAAGCTGTGCATCAAAACCAGCCCTTCTTATCATATTTGATCATGAAAACGACCACACTAGACAAGTATCAGAATGCAGTCACTTGGATGTCTTTATGCCTTTATCAGATGCAATCAGTTACACCTTTATAGTCTAAGCTTATTACTCAAAGAGCAGAGGCTTCAGACTCTCTAATTTATACATTTTACATGAACGATTTGTCATCACATGCCAAAGACTAGCAAGGCACTTCTCCCTGTGCTGCCTTTAACTGTCTTGTTTTCATTAGGAAGACAGCATCAAAACAAGACAACTAATTTCTAATAAGTCTCCTGCATAAAAGGCAGAAAGACTTCGAGGATTGCCCTAATTACAGCCAGATTAAAATGTTTAATTTAAATAACCTTATTATCCCATATTTCACAGCATGGAAATTGTGTCAAATATCATTAACAGCTCTTAACTTAGATTTCCCATTGTAGCTAAGCCTTCTTCTTTGGCACTTGCACATGGAACTGTGCACATTTAAACTTCCTTAAAATACCTAGTGACAGATTTGATTTTTATCACTGTTGGCAAGTCGATCAAAAGCCCTCTTACCTTTTCTGAGGCAGTGGCAAGTTTAGTACCACTTGCATCAAATGCCAAAGCAGCCAAGGGACTATCATGAGCTGGGATCATATTAGCAGCTCTCTGCAGTGAATCAATAAAACAGAACCTTAGCACAGTACACGTTAAACAGCTACACATGTGCAGTTCAAGACTGCATATTTAAGCACACTCAAGGCAAATATGGGTCTTAGTTTATAGACAACAGCTTCAATATTTCAAAGTTCCAGTAACTGCTAAGTACATGAAATTATCACTGAAGCACGTGCATAAAGAGTACAAGCAGCAGGAAGACAATTCACATAGAAATTACTTTACTTTATTCCACCCCTTTGCCCGATTCTACTCATTAAATCTAATATCAGCACCTGTATTTTCTTTGCTGATTTTCTGAGAGGCCTGGCTATCAGAGATACTGCACCCTGATGCACAGGAACCTAATTGTCCAGTAATTCCTCTCTGAGCAACTTAAGTAATTTCCCAAACCTGCATCTTTAGAAATGGAAACAGCATTCAAAGATCCTCACCAGATTGATGGTGTCAAAGACTTGTACTTCTCCAATAGTTGCACTTCCTGGGTAGGCCAGGTAGCAATTATCATTGTTTATTGATAAAGCACACAACCCTAGAAGGGGTGCAGAAAAACAGAATTAGGAAGAGGCAAATTCCAAGATTTAAGCAGCAAAACCTTCTGATTCTGCATTTGAGAGTCACAAAGATAACTCAAGTTATCAACAGAAACACAACACGGATGAGTAATCTCAGAGTCAACATGCAACGTATTCAACTATTTAGCATAAGTTAAAATTTAATATAAAGTAGAAAGGGAAGAATACCAACAGAGCTAAAGTAACTGATTAAGCAGTAGAATTTCCCATGTCTGCCACGATTCCTAAAACATTAACCTGACAAAGCCTTTAACTACACCAAGTGCTGTCAAAATCCAGTTTTTATCTCTACTACTTCTTTCTAACATTTCAACACATCCACTGTAGGAGGCCCAACTTCTGGGAAGGTGCAGTTTAAGGCACAGTCTGCTATTTGTTCTCAAAAAAACGTCTCCTGGATCAAACACGTAGGCTTTAAGACAACACTCATGTGTTTAATTGTTACTTTTATTTCAAAATAGAGTTAACAACAATACAGTTCCCTGTGGGGAACATCATACACTGACAGCACTTTTAAGTTATGCTGGATTCTACCAACATACCTGCAGGATTGGGAGGTGTCTCCCTGATTGTATGTAATACCTTCATGTCTCGTATGTTGTGTATATAAAGAGACTCTTCCAGACATACTATCAGCCTCTAGAAAAGGGAAAAAAGGACAAAATGCTGACATCATCTGGAGGACTAACAAGATGTTACTTATTTAACACTACATCAAATTAGCCACTGTTTCCCTCGTGATTTTAAAACAGGAATCCCATCCCACTCTCAGTTTTTGGGGGCAAGGACAGACATTAAGAACATTTTTCTGCTTCAGATGCCATACTTTCTGCTTTGAATGAACTGGCTGAAGACAGAGAAGTCTGTATTTGCTGAAGAGCCTACTGATGATTTAGTAAAACAGCAAACTACGCTTCCAGGTATTTTACTTAACAATTTAAAAGTGTCAGTGACACTTTTAAAATGTTATTTTTTTGAAAAGAATTTAGCAAGCACTATTTAAAAACATAAGAAGTTAGCAGATAACTATGTTCAGGCTTGAACAGACACTGTCAGTCTCACATACTCTCACATTAAGGATCACAGGATGATTCACACTGGGAGAGACCTTAGGAGGTCCAACCTCCCACTCAAAGCATGCCCAGCTTACTCAGGGCATTTCCCTCAGTAAATACATAAAAATAGAACCAAAAATACTAAATTAAATAGGAGTACTGAGATGCCCCATAAGAGCAACAGCTGGAAAAGTACATTTCGAGTGGCAATTCTGTCACCAAAGGAAGAGACACTGATCAGCAGAGGAAGTGCCAGAATAAGATCCACAACCCCTTTCCCAGGTTTTCACCCAGGCAAAAATCACTACTCACCTGTCTGTTGAGTTTGACAGCCAAGATGGTGTTGGAGTAACTGTAGTTGCAAATCTCTGTCCCCTTCTTAAAGTGACAAACTTTCAGTTTGCGTGGAGCTTTAAGGCTGACTATGGCCACCAGGCTGCTGGAGAAGAGCCTCTCCACAATGCACACGTCTTCTGTGTCAGCTGGGGAACCACAGGAACGAGGGAAAAACACAGAGGGAGATTTCAGGGAGGAAGAATGATGCACAGCAACAGGAAATACTGTCTAAGAAAATCATAGAATCACAGATTCAGTCTGTGTGAAAATACAGTCTAACAGCACAAACATTCCGCCGCAGCAGCTCAGAGTCAAGGTGGGATGCAGGGCAGGTTTGTAAAGCAGAAAATGTCCACAGTGAGAGTGCTGATTTGCAAAGATTTCCTCCCCCCAGCTCGAGGTGTCACACAAGTTTACACTTCACAACAGAGCACAACTCCCCCATGCCCAGAATCCAACAGAGAAAAATCCCAGATACAAAAAAACCGGTAAATTGTCAAATGACAGAATTTTACAACCTTCTTTTATCTCTGTAGAAACCTAGGAAAGTAATTTTTGGGCCTTTTGTTTTGTTTTTAAAGCTACACTAAAGCATGAACGGTTTTTGACAACCAAAAGCCTTGGCATTTCCACACACCTCTCCATGGAGAAGGAAAGGTTGTTGTACTCAAAGAAGCTGTAAACGTAGCTCAGTGGTTAACACATTCCAAACCATAAAACTTCCAGTAAAACAAACAAACAAAACAACAAATGAAAGAGCTTGTTTCTGAAGGCTTCTGTTTTGGCCAAGAGACACATTAAATAATTAACTTGCGCTGTTCTCATCACCAGTGAGAGAAATTCCATGAAAAAAGTTCTGTTCAGCATTCTCAGCATACAATGCTGCCATCCCTGTGTGGTATGTCTGCTTTCAAAGTGCTTTTTCTGGGCAGTTATTTCAAGGAAAAGAACACAAAATATTTAATGTCCCACATTCTTTTTGAGAGAAACAGCCTCCTTATGGAAAAGGAGCAGGTTTATACCACGTATTTTCAGTACTCTATGCAACATAATTGATTTTTATCTACATCTTGTATTTAATATGGTACTTTTCCAGAGAAGACAAAACAGCTCACAGAGGCTTTGAAAATTCAATTTTCTCATGCAATAGGGATAATGCATTTTAGTAATGACTTTGTTTTCAAGGAATTGTTCTCCATTTTCTTGATACTGCACAAAACACATGAAAAAGAAACACAAAAATCTGCTTCAATAAATGCATGCAGAGACTTTGAAATGTGGAGGTCTGTGTTGCTTGAATCAGACTAGTTACATAAAAGGCTCTCAAATATTTTAGAGGATGGGTTATATCAGCTTTCCATCTGAGCCTGGAGTCCTTCAAAAACGGTGACATCCTTTTAAAAGAGTCAGAAGACCAGCACACAGAGACCCCAAGCCCACAGCCTGACTGCTCCCTGCTCCCAGACAAGCACAGCTTCTTTCCCCATTCAGGGACAGCTGTGTTCAGACACAGCTTCTGGGATTTGTCACTCTCCCAGCCACGAGAACTGGTATTTCAGAAGAGGAACAGCATCAGAGATTCAGCTGGAAAACCTGCTGTCCTCTGCTGCACTGATGGGAAGGGTGGGCAGCAGGGAAGGCACACAGGGAAGAGCACTATCAAGAACTAAGCAGTCGGACAGAAGAAAAACATTCCCAACAAGCAAAATGCTTCAAAGGTATTGATAATCCTTCAGTCTCACCATAAAAAGACTATAATACAGATAGTTACTCTTAGAGAAAGGCTTTGTGACGGGCTTTTAATTACATTCACTTAAAAAATACAGGACGAGCCTCTGGTCCTTTGTCTTCCTCTAACAGGAAGAAGAGATAAAATCTCTTCACAGCTGCCAAGTAATTTATGCTTCCCAACAGCAATGCTCAAGTGAGTACCAGGCTATCCTGCCCATCCTATGTTCAGCTGACCTGAATTAATCATATGTTTAGCAGGACTAAAGCCCTATAGCAATGCTGTTACTCACAGGGTTGTGTTTTTTTTTTTCTATTAGTATTATCTCCTACACAACCGAGCCTCGCCAGCAGCTCAGATTCAAAACACTGTAAGAACAAAAAGAACTGCAAAACAAATTAAGTACCAGCAGCGAGGGGAGAACAAGCAACTACATAACAAGATTAGTTTCATAAACACAAGCATGTAGCATCACAGACAAGAGCTGGTTAGAGCCAGCTAGATTATGATCAGCTGTGCCTTTATTCCATTTTTAATCCAAGAACATGAAGCATGTTAGAAGGATTCATTAAGCCTTAAATCACCCTTCAATCTAATGCTTGTTTTTACAGGAGGATCAACTGCGCAGGGAGGCAGGAGATTTGTGCAGTCACAAGAGAAGTCAGTGACGGGAGCAGCCAAATCTTCCATCTTTTCAGTTGTTCTCTCAAACACAAGACAGCTGGGGCATATTCTGTAGTTTAGTTTAAACACCTACACAAGAGCTGGCATATCAATCTTCCAGAGGAGAGGGAGGGAGTGCTTAACAGATCTCACTCAAAACAACACAAAGTCTTTAGAGGCACTTCAAACTGGGAAGCAGGAGGCACATGTCTGGGAGGCCTCAAGACACCTTTCCTTTCGGAAAGGAGGTACCCAGTACACAGGAAGCCCTCCACCCCCATATCAAGTTTTAACAGGCATGGGTTGCAAATCCAAGACTGAAAATGATTTAACTCATATAAAAAATAACGGTCTCTAAATATTTAGAAGTGCTTTGAGCAGAGGTTGGCTGGCTCACACAGGCCAAGCCATTACATTTTCTGTATCACATTTCCTGTGATAGACAAGGAATAATGGGTTCAAATTGAAAAGAGGGGAAATTTAGCTTAGATATAAGGAAGAAATCCTTTCCTGTGAGGGTGGGGAGACCCTGGCACAGATTGCCCAGAGAAGCTGTGGCTGCCCCATCCCTGGAAGTGTTCAAGGCCAGGCTGGACAGGGCTTGGAGCAACCTGGGACAGTGGAAGGTGTCCCTGCCCATGGCAGGGGATGGGACTGGATGATTTTTAAGGTCCCCTCCAACCTAAGCCATTCCATGATTCTACTAAATGTTACCTTACAATCTGTGCTCTCTTTTCATGGACTTAACACTCAGAAAACTTACAATATCAACACAGGCATCCCAGAACAGTCCGAGGACTGGAATCAGCAGGTCTGAATTCCATTTCCAGCTGCTTTATCAATTTATTGCAAGATTTTGAACAAGGCACTTTACCCAACCTGTACTTTTTCTTTCAAGGACTACCTAGAAGGTGCAGTCCTGCAAAGTGCAGTTGACCTCTCAGTGTATTTATTCAGTGTCTTGTGTAACAGGAGTCATCTTCACTGAGCCTCCTGGGGTGGTATCAGGCCAGATACTGTAAGTGCCTGACATACTACAGAGGTCAGGTACCTAAACTCAACAGCAGAAAATGGAATTCAAGCCACTTATTAACCAGTAAAACCAGACCATGACTCAAATAGGAAGATGTAGCTGCAGCACAACTTAACCTGACCACAGGTGCCTAATTTGAACCTCACAATTACTTCTCAAATTGACTGTGTACAGAACCAGGCTGTCGCTGCAGTAATAGGTGACCTGAATCACACAGCATTTCCAAACTCCGGATGCCACAGGGTCAGGTCACTTTGGGAATGGTGTCTGAGGACAACTCTGTCATGGGATCTCACTATAAGTGCTGACATCATAGCTTTTGGTACCACCTGCTCACATGGAGTTTACAAGAAAGCGAGGACACTCACACGTTACATTCATTGTTTACTTATTAGCACCTCAAAAAAGGGAAGTCTATGACCTGCTGGCAAAACAGGGGATACCACTTCTCCCCCAGGCCTCCATCCATGTCATCTCATATCCTACTCAACTGTGACCAGTGCTGAGAAGTTTCAGGAATGTGAATTATTCACCCTTCTGTATGAGCAAACCTGCAGCTATCATGTTAAAAAGTATTTTCTAACAGCAAACATTAGGATTAAAAAAAATAAATATAATTAAGGCTTTGTTTTCTTATTTGACAAAGGTATATCAGTGCTTGCCTGCCCCAACAGCCAGTGTAAAGACTCCAAAGACACACTTTCTCACAGGAGTAAATTATTATTTTTATGCCCAGCTGGCTAATGGACATAAGATTAGAAAAGCAGAGTTCCCACAGCCACTACCAAATTTCACAACATCCCAGATAAATTTAAATACAGAACACTAAATATACACTTTTACTCTGCCCAGCAATCAATTGTTTTGGATTTGTTTGATATTTACTTAAGGTTCCTCTTACATCGATTTCAAACAATCTGTGAGAAAATGAAACGTCTTACTCTTCCCATGTTAAGCCAACTGAGGGGATTAAAAAAAAAAAACAAGGAAGAAAAAGAGGAGATACTCACTGCATTCATAGATCTGCTCTAATTTGTCCACAGAAGAAAGAGAGAAGAATTTGTAGCCTGATTTACTGCCAACTGCAAGGGATCTGCAAAAGAAACAAGCCGGTCAGGAACACAAACTACATCAGCTGTGATTACCCTTGGACAGATTCTTACCCTGTTCTAACCTCCAGCTGGGTTAGCTCGGTAAGAAAAATGATAAAAAGCTTTCCCAAAGAAGCCACGGCAGACACAGACAGTGGTCCTCAACTCTGAGAAGGCCAAACAGCCTCAGAATTACAGAAGTTCAGAACTGCAGAATTCAGGTGTGGAATTCTGCTCCACATCTAATGAAAACAGAGGTCACAGCCCCACGTGAGCCGACTGCCCAATTCTCACTGGTGGTTTCTCCACACAGCCTAAAAGCCTTAGCGTGGAGGAGAGATGATGGCTTGAATAATGTAATGCAAACCAATTACATCATTGCCTCATCATTAGAGGTGACCTCCGAGACCTTTCCAACTGGGCCGTCTGGGGAGTTTTTGTTCCTTACAGTGTAACCGTCCCCAACCATCCCAAAAGAGGTTTTATATTAAAAAAAAAAAAAAGTAATTAAAGGCTGCCAACTCTAATTTTCTCTGGCTTTATGTGATGATGTTCTAGCACCTCCATTGTTCGGTCTCAGTCTTACAAATACCCCCTCCGAATCTCTGATCAGAGGCACCCTCTTAAAAATGCTAGTCACTGACGTTAAACAGATTTTAACAATAGCAGAACACTAAAAAACTGACTACAAACCCTTCTTTCCTCCATTACTCAATTTTCACACTTAGCTCACAGACCAGTTAATTGCTTTTCCAGTTAGAGTCAAAGATAGGTCTTAAATTTTAAGCTAGAAAAACCTTTAGCTTGTCTTGCAGGTCTTTACACACCAAGGCAGCAGACAACGGCTCATTCTTGTTTCCCCTCCCCACGTGGAGGACAATTTTATGCCACAGATTAAGAAAATTAAGAGCCAATACAGCTGTTCAGAAGTGCATTAGTATGCTTATAGTTCATACATTTCTTACTGCCAGGAAACACCGAGAAAAAACTAATTAAATTCCAATAAAGCACATTTCAATGTGCCCAATTGTGGCAAGTCATTCAGTACAAGGCTCAGAGCCAACCCTGCCAGTCAGCCTGCCAAAAACACCCTTCTGAACTCAGCAAGATGATTCTCAACAATTCAGATGCACTAACAATTAATTCTGCCTTTGGAATACAATGCAGATTCCTAGATTTCATGTTCTTCCTGTATTTTCCACTCGTGGCTCCGAAGTGAGCCCTTTTTAAACTTCAACACATCCAGAAGATTAAAAATTGTTCCCCAAGTGGCTTACCCTCTGAAATTGAGATCTCAAGCTATAAAATCAAATTCTCTATGATGGTATGACCTTCTCTTCTAGGAAAAAAAAAATACAACTGGCACAATCTGGTTAAGAAATTATATTTGAGAAGGTTTAAGCTTTCAAATTAAAATATGCACCATGTAGGCAGGCAGAAGTCCCCAGATTCAATAACCAAGATATTAAAAAAGCGTATTAGGCTTAGAGATAGAGAGCAACCATAAACCAAAATTTTGTTGCTGCTCCTCTAAGTCACGTCAGAAATACTGAATTTAATTTTACCCCAGACAAAGTCAGTATGTTCAGCAGACTCCATCTGATTAGAGGCCAGAAACACTGAAGTGTTTTTGCTCAAATACTTTTGTACAACTCAATGAAAAACCCACATTCTGTGAAAAAACCCATGAAACTCTTAATTTGCTAAAACAAAGCAATGAATCAGCTCCTCTGAGATCATTTATGGCTTCCCTCAGAAGAAAGTTTAACAAAGAATGACATTAAAACTGTCACTTTGCAAAGGTAAACAAGCACTTCACTGAGTTAAAAATAGATGGAGTCACAAGACTCCTTGCAATATAAACGATCCACAAAAGACACGGGATGATTTCTTCCCGGAGAATTCCACACAGCAGCTATTTGTGAGAGTTATTACTAGGCAGAACCATATTCCTGCATTGTACTTACAGCTTTAAATACATAATATTGCTGAATCACTGTTTTGCTGACAGTATCACTGAAACCAGCAAGGAAGCCCATTTTTCTAGTCCTACAACTACCTATACCTCATTTAAATGAGCCACAATGGCAAAAACGAGTTGTATGTGTGATAAAAATCATCATCAGCTGAAGCCAAAATGAAGAAGCACAGGACAGACCTTTCCATCCACGGCAACTGCTTTTTGTTATTTCTATCAGGATCAAGGTGATGAAGCCACAAATCATTTGTCTACATAGAGCAGTTCAAGTCAGCATAATTAAAACCATTTCAGAACCCAAGCATAACTGCAAAATAACCCCTTTTTCTTCCAGAACAGCATTCCTGCTTTTGGAGGGTTTGCTTCGTTGGGGTGGTTTTTTTACTGTACTCTCGAACTACTTCTTATGAAACTACTAGAAAAAGGCTTTTTATATGTAATAAGAACCCACTAGGCTGAGTTATACCAGCATAATCATAATGATTTAAATCTCCCATCTTCCCCTGCACTGATATTACACTTAAGCCCTTAAGACACCCGATAACCATCTCAATGGCCAAATCCACAAAACAAGCATCCAGCCAGAATTACCTCACCTCCCCAAAAATGTGCAACCATCTGGGGAAGAAATATGATCAATAAGCCATCCAGCTCTTGCTCAGATAGACAGTGGCCAGCAAGAAGCTGCTGTAGTTATCAGAAGCTCCTTTTACAATGTGGGTGTTACGCTTTATTATCACCGATCTTCAAAGGCTGATGGGCCTGAAATTGAAAATAAATATTCCCCCAAATTGCCTTTTTTCTTCCAATATTATGCTGCACACGTGTGGTTTTTTAGCTCTATTATATGTAGCCTCTATTACACACCTTAGACTGCAGACCTTGGGCTATTTCATCATCAAGGTTGTCTCTTCAGTACAAAATTATCAATACAGCCATGATTTATGGAACTGTGTTTACCCACTTTTTCCAGAGATAATACCGCAGTCTGATCCAAGACTACATAAATCTTGATAGTATTTTCAAGAGTGACTGTCATAAATAATTAAAACTAGCCTCACAAGAGAACAGTGCTGTGAGATATTTCACACACTCATCTGAAGATGCTGACATCCACTCTTAAGTGCACTCACCTAAAGTGGAATATCAGCTGCTTCGATCTCTCTGGCTCTTTAGAAGCAAGTTTTTTCAGACCGATTAGAATGCTACAGGTTTTCTTCTGCTTCTTTAATATACATACAGAAGGAAGAAAACCAGTTTTTCCCTTTCCATATCGCAGAGGACCTTAACTATTAATCAGAAATATTCTACATTAATCAGGAAGATCCTACTAAGGGCAGCTCTCCCAAAGATTAAAATCAATTGCAGCTGCAGCATAAACATGACTCCAGAAGTCATTACTACTTTAAATAACTGGTTAATTAAACCTACTTTCATTATGATACAGTCTCATTATACTAATGTTCCACCTCATTTCAAAACCAATGTAAATTTCCACAGACAAAACATTTTGTGAACAAAGGCTTACGATGAAGGGGGGAACATAATAAAAGAAAAATCAGTGAAATGACATAAGAATTGCTAAGGAATTACTAAAGAAATGTATTTTGCTTTATTCCACACCTCCCAGATGCCTGCTGAAACCAAAGCTGTAGCATCTTATGGATATGTCTTAATATTAAAGGTCATTATTTTGGGCGAAAGTGAGATACAGAAATTCACACATTCAGTGTTTTTGTCAGCAACGCTCCGACAACCCTCAGATTTTCCCGTTATTTTTATATTAAAAGAAAGCCCACAAACTTAAAATCTGCTACAGCAACAGGAGACAGTGCCTGCTCCTCCCTTAACACGCAGCTCTAGGCTGGGACGACAGAGAGTCCACAATCCAAGGAAATCTCTCTCCTCCTGGGCCAAATCCCCACCCAAATGGCGAGGAGCTGAGGAACAGCTCCTCTGGCACTGCCACCACAGCGAGGAACACAACATACGCTTGTTTCTCTCAGCTATCCTGCCTGAGTGTGGGAGCTACGTGACCGCTCTTGCCTTCCTGGTTTTTTTGGGGTATGTGTTTAGCTTTAAAGCCTCCTTGGAATACAGAGCTCTCCTGTCCTCAAGGATCACGGGTGAAGGACACCTAAACCTAGGAGAGACAAAGGCAGAGGAGTGAATGCTCAGCACCTAACCCTTGTTCCTCCCACCACAAGCAGTTTACTACAGAGATCCAAACAGCACAGGGCAAGGGAATTTGAATACAGCTTCTGGTGCACGAAGCAGGCTGGACATACTCTGAGCTGTAAAGCATTTGCCCAAAATGTAGAACGAAATTATTCGGGAAATAAAGGGCAGAATTAATATTTGGACTTGTCATGTGTAACTCCACACACAAATGAAGGCAGAGTCTGAAGAAGTCCTTGAAAACTAAGGCACACAGCAGTGTTTTCCTTAGAAGTCCAAACAAGGTTTCCTTTTGCCTTTCATCAGGACTCTATTTTCAAAACTGCAGTGACTACTGTGTTTCCAAAGGCTGCCACACAATTACTTATTTAAAAAAAAAGAAAAAAACAGGTGACTAAAACCTCTCTGCAGTCTGTCCACTTGCATTATTTCACAAGCAGGTTCTTTGGGGTGGTGGTTGGTTGGTGTTTTTGGCGGAGTGGGTGTGTGTGTTTGTAAATTGATCTGAACACTATTTTTAAGTACTTCCAAAGGTACTTCTGTGGAAACACCTGGGTAACAATTTAAAGACCGAAAGTTTTACCTCTTATATAGATACGTGCAAGGTGAGATCTTGAAGTTATCCTTAGCTTAAAAAGTTACAAACTTCTACGCCATTAGCATTTCTTTATGAGTTTTAAAGCTTCTGCGTTTTGTGAAGTGTTTAATTTTTCATAAATGTATTTGTGCTTAGTTTTAGTAGTTCTCCCAGAAGCAATACAAAGAACACTCAGGTTTTTCTCCCCAAGCATCCATTGTTAAAGATTTCCAACTGCTAAAACCTACCCAGCATAGAGATCACCCACAAGCTTCCCCTGCATGGTTTGGCTGGGACACCCGAATCCTGACGGGTTACTCCACTTTGATCTGGAAAGCTGGAGCTTGTGCCCCTCAATCAGGGAATGCCAGTCATGCTGAGTTGTGCAATGATTGATTCACTTGGGGAAAAGGGCCAGGTCCAAAACAAGCACACCAACATCTTCTGCAAATACCCCTTTCTGTGTTTTTACTTAATGAAAACATTATATCAAAGTGAAGCCACAAACCAGCCGCTTCTGCTGCATTATAGGTGGAGTGTTTTCAGGCAGAGTTCCAGTCCCAGCCAATAATTCAAAACTCCCATGTAAATAAAGCTTAGGGCAACGTGGAATAAACAGGCAAGACAACACTTGCAGTAACGTAGATACTGTTCCAAGAGACAATGTCACTACTTACAGCATCAGTGAATGAGCATTTCAAAAAAGTTAAGTCTGGGAAAAGCAACAGCAATTTTTTTGGTGACAACATTCTTCTGAATACCAGCAACCCCATTTCCCAAGATTAAGAGCCACTATGAAGCTCATCTTTCTACAGGAGAGAGTAACTCATCACTAACTCTTCATAAAACCAAGGAAAAGCTGGCTTGATCCTTTTGTTAGGAAAAGCACCATCTTTTCCTAACACCAGGTCACTGGCTCTGCTGTGTAGGTAAGCAAGACACATTTAAGCCCCAGTGGAACTGGCACCTTGTAAAGGTGAAGGTAAAAGCTTCAAATGCAATAACAACGTGCCCATGTAATTTATTTTCCAGTTCTGTCTGTCAGCAATTTTTCTAATTACTGAAGCACCTTTAAGCATGATGCAGCTCTACTGACTGGGCAGACATAAACAAAGCTTGTCTTTCATATACTGCCTGAAAGAATATACATTTGTTTACCTTGCCTGTCTGGAGAAGGGCTCCAGTTACCTGTAAAAGTTGAAACAGGTGAGCTTTCTGAGGCCTGGCATGGCAAAGTGTAAGTCACTCCTAAGAAGTTCTTTTCAGCTCTTCTCACCTGGTGAACTGTCATCTCCTAGATATACAGAATAGGATACTACAAACTCAGAGAGCTGGCTTCTTGTTTCTCTATTCAAACATGAAACTAGGAGAGATCATGAGTAGGAAAAAAAGAAGAAAAAAAAATCAAATAAACTTCAGTTTAAAGAATGCACACAACCACTAAATTCTACTCAGTTTAGGAACTTGAATGCAGCTTGGTTATTTGGGCCACTTACCACATCAGACAAGTGTTTCACTAAGAAGTTGCTCACAAAGACATCTGCAAAACTTGTTTTATACTTACTACTTTTCTTGGAGAGATTTATTTGAGACACTGTTAGTAAGAGATTATTCCACATCATCAACCACTTCATTTGTCTCCAAGTAAGTGGCCTTTTAAATTATCCTCAGAATTCTGACACAAAAAAAAATTAACAGGAGCCTGTTCATATTTCTGTTGTTTCTGTAATGAAGACCTGAAATGCACAAATATTCAAAAGTGACACAAAAAAATCCAGTAGCCCAAGACTTGGAATTGCAAAGATCTATGGGCCAGGTCTGGATCACATAAAAGATGCAGCACCAAAATTGTCATCAGCTAACCTCAAGGTGATTTATATGTAAATAATATTTTTTTTAAAAAAGTAATTTATTCACACAGTGGACACTGGAATGCTGAATAAAAAAATAAATCAGCTACAGCACAGAAATTGAAGAAAACTTTCTGGTTCTTTATGAAAAAGAAATAAGAAAAGCAGTCCAGTAGCACACAGTTGAGGAAAGAACTCATTAGCCAGTTGTCCCTTTTTTCTCCCCATAAACTTAAGGGAATCAGCTTTACTCTTCCTTGAAGAAAGATGTAATGGTGTACAAGCCAAAGAAAACTTAGGTAAGTTTGTTGCATTTGTTTCCTTTCACTTCTGTCCTGGTTTGGTTTGTTCTCAAGTCAAACCTGCAGCTCTTGTTCAAAACAAGTGGGTTTTTTGGTCACAACTCAGTGATCTTTAAGCACACACAGCTTTCCACAAAGCTAAGATGCAACTGGAAATGGGCAGGTGCTTTAAGGAGAAATGTTACCACTTCTGGGTCTCCCTGTGGGACAGCACAGCTGAACTTCAAAAACTCATATAATGCCTTTATAAACTGCTAAAGAAAGAGGTGGCAAATGATGACTTGTCTCATTTTTTCCAGTAAGAGGTAAAAAATGAATGGTATCTGAGCAAAACCTAGGCATGTTTTACATGTACAAGGACAGAGCAAGCTCTGTATGGTGCTCAGTGAAAAAGTGTGAAAAGCAGTTGCAAAAGTCTTTGGCTCAAATCGATACATGGATAATGATTTACTTACAAACACACAGAAGGCTACTGCTTCCCCCCATCATTTACCATCAGTTATCTACTGCTAAAGCCTCTTGTCTCGAGTCTATCTAGCTCCACTGGCTCATCTCTTCGCCCCCAACAAACCTAAGAAAGCAAACAGAGTGTCTCCTGCTGTGATGTGACCTTCCCAAATCCTGGCAGTCACCAGAAATAACCTCCTCACCTTCACAATTCCCAGGACGTGCTGGGGGCAGTCACACATCCCCGTCCTGAGAAGGAGGTATTTTTGCTCATGAAGAGAACAACTTAGAAGAAGAAAAACCCTCCACCACACATGTGGATCACGCTCTGTGATGCCAACCTGAGATCATTTCCTCTTACTCACTTCCTAAATCAAAACTCCTCCTTTGTGGAGTACAAGTTCTTTCAGTTATTACCCCCCCCCACGGTTTCATCTCTCAGGTATTTCAGACAGTCAATTCTTCGAATGATCTTTAGTGCTCCAAACCCAACTAATAGGGGGTTCTTAAATTAAAGATACTGCTTTTTAATACCCCACATAAAAACTAATATGCACTAATTAATCTAAACATGCTGCAACGATTAAGTAATTTGCAAGACGTGCAGCTCGAACCATCTGAAGCCTAAATAAGTACAATCTCAAGGACCAGGGGAAGGCCTCTTTTTTTCGAAATCAAAACCAAAAGCAGCATAAGGCTCACAAAAACGCCTTCGAGCCTCAGGCACGCTGCTTCAACACACCAGGTGAAAATAACACAGCTGGATCAAAAGATCGGTGTGAGGAGGATGATGAAGCCTTTACACCTCCTGGAAGACTTGTCCAGGTCTTAGGAGGGCCTGGCACGAAGCCACATCACCGAGGAGCAGCAGGAGCCCTCCTTCCCCCCGTTTCCCAGCGGGACAGCGGGCGATGCCTCCCGAGCAGGAGCAGCTCCCCATGGGCAGCGAACGGGGGTGGGGAGGGAGGCGGCAACAACACGCTGCAGCCACCCCAGTGCCCGCTGCTGCCGCTGCGGGGAGCGACCCGTCCCCGCACCCCTCGGGGCACAGGGGGCCGCTCCCACCGCCCTCCCCGCGGGGGACCCCGGCCCCGCTGCGGGCCCGAACCCCCGGGAAGGGGCGGCCCCGGCGGCCCAGGGGAAGGGACGGCCCAGGGGGGAGACCCCACCACGCCTCCCCCCGCCGCGGCCAGGCCTCCCCTCCCGTTCCCCCCGCCCCAGCCCGAGCCCCCCTCACGCCGCCCCTTACGTGTTGTCCTGGTTGAAGTTGGCGAACAGCAGATGGCCGCTGCCGGCGTCGCCGCTCTGCCCGGCCAAGTTCATGGCGGGACGGCCCTCGCCGCCCCCGTCCGGCGGGGGGGGAAAGGACGAAGAGAGCCCTCCGGGAAGGCCGCGCCGCTCACCCGCGGCCGCGCCGGCCCCGCCGCATCCCCGCCGGGCCCTTGTTTACGCGGCGGGCGGCGGAGCGGGCCCCGCGCCTGCGCCCTCCCGGCCGCCGTACGCCCGCCGCGCGCCTGCGCGCGCCCGC
>JAWWES010000035.1:12782371-12795565 GCA_035583135.1 Lophotriccus pileatus | reverse complement strand
AAGCCCTGCTAGATGTGTATGTGCTCTCATGGGTGCAGAAATGGTCAATGCCTGCATCTAGCCTGGCTTGGAGCCTCCTGTGCTTGCCCCTGCAAGGAAGAGGAATGGTGTGGTCAGGGGAATAGCAGCATATTCCCTCCTGCCTTCCTCAGCCCCTCATGCACCCCCGAGGCAGCAGGACATGTCAGGGGTTTGCCTTCTCTGTCCCTTCTCGGGGGACATCTGTGCCTGTGGCTCAGAGCCAGGTACAACACGGACATGGCTGAGCACATGGTCCCTGCCTGGGAGCATCTCTAAGTCAGCAGCAGCACTTGCTCAGCATTTCTCAGGGCATGCAGGTTGTGTCTGGGAGGGTCTATGGCCAGTCCAAGGTGTTAATACCTTTCAGAGTGCTGGGAATGAGCAAAACCAGAGGTGATGAATGACTATTCAGTCTGCTGCCTGTTTTGACTCACGTTGTGGAAGCAAGTCTTGCACCAGGGGCATCTGGGTGAGTTACTCCAGAAACCTGCTGATCTGCTAATTTACCCATAGGAAAGACTGAGAAATGCTGGTTTAGACGAAAAGCCTTTCATTTTTTGCTCCCTACCCAAGCTGGCAGCTCTTTGCATGGTGCCAGGAAGGGGCACAAAAGAAAACACCGACAGGCTGCCCCATCTTCCCTGGTCCAAGGAGCTGACCCACGAGCTTCCAGCACGCAGAGCCCAGCTTTCCGAACCAGGAGCACCATATGTTTGCGTAGGAGCGTGCAGGAACCGAGGACTGGGCATGGAATGGAGGTTTCAGCTCCTAACGGGGTGCCGCACAGCCGTGCACGCGCCCGCGTGGGTGGCTCTGCAGATGGCAGTGCTGGGCAGCATCAGCCTTGGCATTTCTGCTTCCCAGTGGCAAACCTTCCCATGTCAATGGGTAGGAAGGAAAAGCAGGATTTCTCTCAAGTGCTCCTGGGCTGGATAAAGCAGCAGAGTCTGCAGGGCTCTGCACTAGGAGCTGCAGCCATAGGTCAAGAGGAAATGGCTCCTGAGCTTTTCCCATGTTCCCAAACTGCAGGATTGATGGCCTGGACTCAAGGAGGGGTCATGGGTCCTACTCAGTCTCCTGAATCTTGTGACTGTATTCCATACATAAGCAGCCATCAGGCTCCACATCATCACACTCAACACTCCGAGACTGAGCTAATTACAAAACACAGAGGAGCTCAAGGGGATGAAGCCTCTTACCAGGGATGCAGTTGGAGCATTACCAGATTAGGGGTCAGAGGGCAGAGCACACACCAAGCCCCAGCTTGCGGGGATGCCACCGCAGCAGCTCACATGTGAGCATGAGCCTCAGGACCAAGCCTGGGCATCTGAGCTGGGTGTGCAGCCTCTGGGCTCCTCAGGGCAAAGCCAGCCCAAACACTCAAGAGTCTGAAGCCAGTCTGCCCTACAGGAACCCATCTGTTCCACCACTGTCACCTCAGGCACTACAACTCTTGTTCTACGAAGGGGCAGCTCAAAGGGCCCAAGCAGGACTTACCACCGCAGCATCCAGCAAGTTCTTCCTCCATCCTTCCTCTCTGACCATCATCAAGATCCTCTTCTGTTACTCTAGAAGCAGCTGTGACATCAATCACAAGAGGAAGGAGAAATCTTCTCCTTTTGTAGCCAGATCCCAAGAGCTGTCCAGCAGGGAACACAGCCTGGAAGAGCACCAGCTCTTTGGTCAGGAAGGTGGATGCAGAGCAAACCAGCATCCCACCTCCAAAGGCGTTAGACCAGATTCTGACCAAGCCCAGCCCTTTTATAAGTCATTTGCAGGTGAAACCTGTAGGTGTGAACTGGTCTGGGGAGATGCAAATCACCTGGGATAACCCTGGACTTGCTGACTGCTCCTTTGTCCCCCTGGCACCGAGTCCAGTGTCCATAGACACAGCCACAAGTAAGGCCTGATGCATGGCAGGGTTGGGGGTGGTAGGTGTTGGACTGGCTCATTCCAAGGACAGGGATGAGCTGCCCAGTGGGAGCCCAGCTCAACCCTCCCCATCCATATTTTAGTGGTGATTTTACACACCTCCATGGCTCTGCTTCTGGGAGTGTGTGGTCACCATGGAGAGGTTGATGTAGGTTCTCTTAGTGCCCTCAGGAGAGCTCAGATGCTCCCACGTGAGCCCTCCTGAGGAATAATTTAACTCAATCCCCTTTTTACCACCTTCTTCCCACCCTGGCAAAGCAAGAGCCAGGCATATCTGCATGATTTTTGAGGTTGGAATTTTGTTCTTGGATAAAAGTCTTTTTAAAAACTCAGAAAAACCCCCTGAAGCCACAAAAAAAACCAAAACAACAAAACAAAAAACAAAAACAAGCAAAAAAACAGAGTGGGAGAAAGAGAAGGAGAAAGGAACAGGCCTGGGAAGCCAGCTCTGCACTTTGCCCCGGCTGCCAGGGACAAGGGGCTCTTTGTTTCCCTGGCCGGAGCCTGCTGCACTGGCCCTTTTCAGTCTCCCTCCCTGGGAAAGGGGCCAGGGGGGAAGCAAGGCACAAGCAGGGCAGTCAAAAACCCCGGGGCTGCCATGAATAACCCCTGCTCAGCCCCCCAGCAGCCCCCCATCTTCATGTAGCCGGTTGTAGAGAGTCTGCCAGGAACAGCACCGGGAGGAGAAGGTGCCCGGGAACCCTTCGGTTGCCTGCTTCCCACGCGCCATCCCTGGAGACCAACGTGCTTGTGCTCCTGCTTTGAACTTCTCCGTGTCTTTTGGACTTTGCCTTCCTAAATCACCTGATAAAAGGCCCTGAAGCCCCCAGCTGTTGTGTGATCACCATCCCGCAACAAGGGAGCCGCATCTCCGTGGCTTTGCTGGCGTTGTGGCTGTTGGGGCCAAGTCTCTCCCATCTCCTCCCACCCCAGGGGCACTGCCAGGCTGTCCCCAAGCCTATGGCTGCAATGACATGGAGCTGGTGATGGCTGTGGGTTCAGCCAGCCGGGCAGGAGACTTGCTGCAGGGGTCAGATCTAAGTTTGGAGAGGTGTTTCTTATCTTCTCCTTGTTTTCCATCATTGTAAAACCCTGGAGCTCTGCCTGGCCACCAGCAATTCCCCCTCTCCCAACCCAGTCACATGGAGCTGGGGTGGGAAACACACAGCAGGCTCCCTCTGCAGCTCTCTGGGCTTTTATCAGCTCTAATGAGACTCACAGGTGCCCTCTGCAAACATATCCACCCATCTGTCCAGGCTGGAGCTGTGCACTGAGGCTGGTTTGCACACTGGTATGGCAACTATCTACATGCTAGGAATGATGCAGGGCTTCCAGCGCCCTGCCCTGCACCCATGCCAGTGTGCACAGGGGTGACATGAGCTGGGTGGATGCTTGGCAGGCCCAGGATGGTCTGAGAGAGAGATAAAGTTCCAGGAGAGAGGAGAAGGGGAGGAAATGGCCTCTGCACCTCTGGGGAGCAAGGTTCTGCCAGGCAGCCAGGGACTCGTCCTGCCCTGCTGGGAGATGTGGAAGCATCAGCTGCTCCCGTTTCTATGGAGCACAGAGGACCTCAAAAATGTGCCAAAGGAGCCCCAAAATGCAATGCTGGCTGCTGCAGGAGGGCTCCACTGTGCCCAGCTGGCCCAGCACTGTGCAGACAGGTCCCACATCCATGATGCTCCATATCCCATCCTCCACAGGATGATGTTACTAGAAAGCAGGGCAGGAAAACAAGAGCAATCCCCAGCTCAAAAAAAAAGTTCCTCCTGAAGGCTATTTCTCCCTCCAGGAAAAGTAGGTGTTTACTTCAATTTCATTCCACGGGGATGGGCAGGGTAGCCCTTCTTGGCCTCTCCATCCCTGTACCAGAGCTAGGGAGGATACTGTATCCCAGGGATTCCTTCCCAAAGGGTCTGGGTGCCCCACAACCCAGAGGAGGGGGCTGTAAGAACTGGCCCTGCTGCTGCTCCCCCTTACTGCTCTGAACAGCACCACCAGAACGGAGGGGAGACGGTGCAGGCATTGTTAAAATAAATAAAATCAAGGAAAAGGCCTTGAACATGTTTCCTCAGCAACTGTGACGTCATCTGGGATGTCTGGCCTCCCCCCTTTCCCCCCCTCCTTCTTATTATTAAAAGGGAAAAGAAAGGGAAGCAGACAGTGGAGGGGAGCTGGGGACAGTCTCCTGGCAACGCTGGGGACAGTAAGGTCCTCCTGCCAGGGGCACATGGCTCCAGTGTGGGGAGCTCTGCCAGCACTCATGGCACTGGGATGGGGAGGGCACCCCTGGTGTGCCCGGGGGTGGAGGTGACAGCACTCTGGGCACTGCCATGTCCCCAGGGATGCCCAGCTGCTTCCTGGGCACGGCAGCCTTTGCTGAGTCCTGATTTACCCAGAGCGGGCCCTCGGTTTGCAGAGCAGTGGGACTGTGGCCCCTCCATTCCTCCTCCTAATTCCAGACATTTTTTGGTGATGATGGCCACTGAATCTTCTTGAAGTGCCAGGGTCTGTCAGCAAGCAAGGCAGGGGCTGGGGACAGTCTCTCTGTGAGTTGTCACTGTCACCTGTTGGGGAGACCCTCACACACCCAGGCACGTTCTGGCCACACTTCCCCCAAAAAATCCTTGTCATCTGAGCTATTTAATTTGTCCTGGTTCACTATTAACAGGCAACAGCAAGTGGCTCTGGCAGTGGGGCCGAGCAGGCAGGAGATAGCAGAGGAGACCACAGAGACATGGGTGGCTCCGGGATGGGGAGAGGGGACTTTAACTGCCTTTCCCAGCGCTCCAGACCAAGGGGTCACCTGTGCCCAGCAGCAAGGTCCTGCCAGCCCCTGAGCCCCTTCACTGGGCACAACTCAGCTGTGAAACACGCTGCAGATGGTGCAGGAGCTGGGGGCAAACAGGGTCAGAAAACAATTAGCCCAGGTCCTGCAGGGCAGCCCTGCCGGCGCTCACTCAGCTCGGCCCTCCTGACCTGAGCCACGGCAGGAAACGTCCTTAAACCCCTGATTCTCAGGACCAGGGAAGGATCCCTCTCTGTTTTCCTGCTTCTTATTCCCTTTGCTCATCTTCCACTGCTGGCTCCTGCCAGAAGAGGATGGTGAGCGAGGCTTTGCTCCAACCCATTATCACGGATGCACATTTAATTTGCTGTTAGGTACCCAGCAATGGACCAGCCAAGCCTGACACTATTTTTCATCACTGTGTGCCAATCCAACAGGGGGAATCGATACATTCCTGAGAATGCCAAGAGCAAGCTGATACCTCAGACTGAGAGAAACGGAAATAAAGGTGCAGGTTTCCAAGGGAGAGCAACAGGGTTGCTCCCCACAGCAATCTGTGCTGGGATGCATGGCCCTGTGGATGGGGAGTGGTTGCAGGTGGTACCCAGAAACCAAAGGCATCATGGGGATACCCTGGTTGGAGCTGGGTACACTGAGGGTGTCAGCATGGGATGGGTCTGGGACCCACAGGCCTGCCCACTACCCTGTGTGCCCTCTTCACTACTGAGGCTCTTCCCACTACTGCTTGCAGCAGCAGGCAGAGCTGGATCCTGCCTTCTGCCCTCCAGGCAGCAGCAGCTCCTGGGAAATGCTTTGGTCTGAGCTGTGGATGAGAAAGACCTGGGGTCCTGGCATCTGGGGACAGCCAGATGGACAAGCTGCGCCCTGGGGCCACTTCTGTAGGGCAGCTGGGGCAAAGCTGAGCTGCAGTGGGGCTCCAGGCTGGGAGGCCTGAGGGTATCCCTGTGCAGACCCCTCCGAAAGGGTTTTGCCCCCGGCCCTGTCCCCTGAGCGTGTTTCTCTCCCTGGTTCTCGCTGCAGGTTCATGAATCACCGTGTCCCGTCCAACTGCAGGTACCAGCCGACCGAGTACGAGCACGCGGCCAACTGTGCCACCCACGCAGTGAGTCCCTGTCCCCACCCCAGGGGGAGGGAGGATGGAACTCATCTCTGCAGGGATCCCCTGAGGAACCCCAAAGAACACCAAAAATCCCCGTGTTTAGCCCCAGAGCAGTCACTAGGGCTGCTGGGGGCTGTGATGAGGAAGATGTACCCCAGGGATTGGGATGCTCTCCTTCCTTCTGCCCTGGGAAGCTGATGTGCATCTCCCTTGCTCTCACCCACCGTGGCCTCATGTCCCCTGGGAAGCTGGCTGTGGGAGCCAGTGGAGCAGGAGTATTTTGCAAAGCTCCATAAAAATGGAGTGTTTCACAGCAAAAACTGTGACAGGTGCCCATGGGGCTGCCTGCACAGCCCTGGGACTGAGCTCTCCCCACATCAGAGCTTCCCTGGGGAGCTGGCAGCTCCCACTCTGAGTCCTGGGAGATGACTCAGAGGAAGCCACCCTCCTTGTGCCTTCCTCCTCCTCCTCCCTACCTCCATCTGGAGAAGCTATTTTGGAACTGCACCACACAGGGAGGGACCCTGTCTGGCCCAAGGGGGTGGCCAGGCTGCCCCTTATGGGTGGTGGCTTTGATCAGAAGCAAAAAAAAACCCACCTAAAAGGAAAAGTGGAGACTGTGTTGTAGCTGCTTGATGGAAATGCAGAGTCAACAGGGGGTTTACTTCTCCCTTCCAGTTCTGGATCCTGCCCAGCATCCTCGGCAGCTCCATCCTCTACATCCTCTCTGATGACCAGTGGGAAACCATCTCAGCCTGGATCTATGGCTTTGGCTTGTCCAGCCTCTTCATTGTCTCCACTATCTTCCACACCATCTCCTGGAAGAAGAGGCATCTCAGGTACCATCCCTGGTTGCTCAGGGTTTGGGAAGGGGGAGATGCTCTGCAGGCCCCCAGTGCTGTGACCTGTGTGTCTGTCTGTCTGTCCCACAGGACTGTGGAGCACTGCCTGCACATGTTTGACAGGATGGTGATCTACTTCTTCATTGCAGCATCCTACGCTCCCTGGTGAGTTGGTGGTGGGTTGGGGGCCACCTCTTGGCCCCACTGGAAGACAGAAAATCAGCCCAGTTCCCACAGATAGGGTTTCCCCTCCGGTTTTGGCTCTGCTTCAGGCTGTACCCCACCCCTTTCCACAAAACCTTCATATCCTACAGATTTCAACCTCTGTAAGCTGAAGTTACAAGCTGGGGAGACCGTTTGGTGGGACAGCCATGGGAGTGAGGGCAGCATTTCCCTGTCACCTTGCTGTATTAGCCCAGACCGGGGTGCTGCCCTAGACCCTACTCACCACAGCCCTGGCTCTTGCAGGCTGAACCTGAGGGAGTTGGGTCCCTGGGCCTCCCACATGCGCTGGATCATCTGGATCATGGCATCTTTTGGGACCGTCTACGTTTTCTTCTTCCATGAGCGGTGAGTGCCTGTACCTGGCCCCGGGCTGGAGGCTGTGTGGGAGCAGGGACATGGAGCAGGGACGTGGAGGAGGGATGTGGAGCAGCGGTGTGGGACCAGGGATGTGCAGCAGGGAGGTGCTGCCATGAGTTGCTTCTTCCACGTGGTGGCACCAAATAAAAAGCCAAAGGCCCCTGATTTCCCCTTAAGCCCCAAGTGCCTGGCCCTGAGCTGGAGTTCCCAAGCCAGGGTGGGGGATCCATCACCCCTGAGCAGGGTGTGACCCACAAATGAGGCTGTGGGACCTGCTATGATGGCACTGCCACCCCTTTTCCTGTAGCCTGGCCGTGGACATTTTAAGCATAAAACTCGACCTCCCTCTGCTCCTGCCTCCAAGCAGCTTCTCTTCTTGGTCACAGGTACAAGCTGGTGGAGCTGGTGTGCTATGTTATCATGGGCTTCTTCCCTGCCTTGGTCATCCTCTCCATGGTAAGCACAGCTGGGAAGCACTTGGGCTCAGTGCAAGGGACAAATCCCAGCAGGGCTGGTTTGTCTCTGGTGGGTTGGTGCAGTCTCCAAAGCTGTGTGATGGATAAAACCATCCCCAGTATGATGTGGGCTGGGTTGGTTTTGCAAAGGCTTTGGGTGCCCAGCAGGTACTGTGAGCATCTCCACCAGACCTCCTGCCTGGGCTCTGTGGAGTTGAAATCACAGAGTCACAGAATCAAAATCGTTGAGGTTGGAAGGACCTTAAAGACCATCTAGTTCCAATCCTCCCAGAAAAGCTGGGCTGCTGGGCCCCCACTGCCTTGCTGGAGGGGAGGGGGAAGCAGAAGGCAGAGAGAGGATCCTGCCTGCAGCTGTGGTTGCACTTCTGGCCTGGATGGGGTGGTGGGGAAAGGACAGATGCTCTGTGGCCACACTGAGCCCTTCCTCCCTGCCTGCTCCCAGCCCAACAGGGACGGCCTCCCAGAGCTGGTGGCTGGCGGCTTCTTCTACTGCCTGGGCATGGTGTTCTTCAAAAGCGACGGCCGCATCCCCTTCGCCCACGCCATCTGGCACCTCTTCGTGGCCATCGGAGCTGGCATCCACTACTACGCCATCTGGAGGTACCTCTACCGGCCCGGAGCGCTGGAGACCAAAACGTCCCGGTAGAAGCCTTAAAGACGTTGTTTGTGCCAACGGGCACAAGGGGGCACCGAGGGGAGCGGGGACCGAGCCTGCACTGCGGGCTCACCCCAAAACGCCCCCTGGCCCCGCCGGCAGCAGCCGCTGCTGCCCCTCCCGCACAGACAGGACAGCCTGGAGGTTGATTTTAAGCATTTTTCTTTTTTAACCTCGGGAACTGCTTTATTTTTTTAGGCAAAGGTTTCATAACAAGGTGACCGACCGATGGGCCGTGGGCAAGAGGGGCCTTCACCTACTGGACTTGCCAGGGGCTTCGCTCACTCACTTGGCCCTGAGCATCCCATGGGAGTGAGAACCTTTGCCCCACATGCCCCTGGCTGGTGACACCCTGGTTTTGGCTACTGGAGTCCTTAGCATGAGCCACCCAGAGGACTGGAGGTGTCAGGATAGGGGGGAAGACCCAGTGGTGGAGGGGGCATGGTGACAGCCCTGCACCACCCGGACTCGGCTCCTGAGCGATCCTAAGTCGTGTCAGCATTAACTGCTCCCTCTCAAGTGCTTGACAGGAAGATCCAGACTCAACAAGCCTTACATGAGATTGAAACTTGAATCTCTTCCAGGGTGCCCCAGTCCCTGAGCACTGGGAAGCCCTTTCTCAAAGCCAGTCTTAAGTGCACAACTTGGTTCGTCCTCCTAGACGGGCCCTGGGAGCCCCCACGGACATTTTCTCCCTGGAGTGCTTTGCTTTCCTCTTCAGCCTCGGTGCTGATGGCAGCCCAAAGCATGGCCCCCTCCCAGGCTCTGCTGCACGTGTGCCTTTGGCAGGGAGCAGAGCTGGGACCCAGCTCCCGGCATCCCCCTGAGTGGGGCCAGCCCATCCACTTCAGGGGATTCCCTTTCTCCTCAAGGGAGGGAAGTGAACCTCCTTGGACTGGGATCATGGGGCTGCCTGCCTTCTCTGCTCCCATTTGGATGATAAGCCTGTTGCTCATCAGATTTAATTCCACTTTCGGGAGGATTCCTGACATTCCCAGGACCGCTGCAGGGAAGGAACGCATCCTCATGATGCTTGGAGGTGAGCTGGGACAGGGAGATCCTAGTGATGCTCCATTTTTAAAATGCCTAACCATGGCCACAAAGTGCTAACACAGGAGAACAAGACATGGAACATCCATCTGGTTGTCGGGAGCAGCCTTGATGGTGCTGGAATGGGAAACCCACACCTGGTGTTGCTCCCCAAACACAGTGGCAGAGCTGCTGGAGCCAGGAGGGTCTGGTGTGTGCCAGGATCTGTGGTACATGCCAGGATCTGCTCCCAGTCCTGCCTGCACCTTCCCTGTTAGCCCTGAAGGCATCGATTTCCCATCACCTCTTTCTGGCCTTCGATTAATCACAGCTGCAGAGGTCCTGGTGTGACGTGGCAAGCGAAGGAGATTTATGGCCCCCATCCCACATCTCCCATTTCTCCGTCTCCGTGCTGAGGAGCTGAGCTCCCGGCTCTGCCCCACCTCCCACAGAGCTGAGGCCTCCCCAGCCTGCAGTGCCCTGGGACCAGCTCTGCAGGGCTGGGCCATTTTGCAGCAGATTACCAAAGAGGAAGCATCTGGATATTCCTCCCCTCCTGCTGGTGTGGTCACCAGGTTGGCAAAGAAACCCAGTGGGTTTTCACTTCCTATAAGGGGCTCTGGGTGTTGTGCCCGGCACCCCAGCCTGGCATGGGGCTGCTGGGGGTCTCTGCCCAGGGCACCCCAAAGCAGCCTTTGGGCTGGGGGTCCCCTTGGGGTGACAAGTGGTCTTAGGGACAGGGGGTGAATGAGCTCGTGTGAGCCCAGGCTCTGCTGCTGCCTCTCCTGGTCCCCCACGTCCCAGCCCTTGCTCTGTCACTTAACACAGATGGAGGGGTGGAGAAGGACAAGCTGTGAGTAACCAGCAGCTGATGGAGCATATCTGGGGTTTGAATAGCAGGATATAGAGGTCCCAGAATGGGAGATGCCATATTTTCTGTCTGACAAGTCATTAATTATCCTTCTCTGTGCCTCAGTCTCCCCATCTGGAAAATGGGGGTGAAGACACCAACCTACCTCACAGGGCTGATGTGAGGACCCCATGAAGCACTTGAAGGGTAGCCAGTGCTTCGCAAACACGTGATTTAATTTTCACTGGGTCTGGGGGACTGGATTCCCAGGGCCACTGTGGGTCACAGTGACAACTATGGCTCAGTGTGCCTGGTCCTCCTCCCCCTCTGTCACTAAATCCATGGGCAACCACCCTGGGGACAGACCATGCAAACAGCCATAGGCAAACATCCCCTGGCAGAGCCTGAGGATGCCCAAGGACCACCACTGTGTTTTCTCTTAGGCTTCATCCCAGTGGATTTAACTTGGAAACCATTTTGCCATCAGCGACTTTTGGCTCTAAATCTGTCCCGGGGGCTCCTGAGGCACAGGGAGGTGCCAGAAGGGCCTTTCTGGGGCTATTTCATTTCAGTCTCCTGCTGAAAATCCAGGGCAGGACAGATGCCCAGGTAGGAATGGGTGGTGGGGTTCCATCTAGGACATCACCACCTTCAGCCTGGATTTGCTGAGCGGGCTTCTCTGTAATTGAGAAGTTCCCCCCTCTGCTCTTGCTCCTAAATCTTCCCCTTGCAAAGCAGGATGGGGAGGCACAGAGCAAGTTATTGGATTGTCCTCCTATTTTATACTAATTTTAAGTGACTCTCAACATTCAGGATGTCTGTGGAGGAGGGCTTGAGGGAACTTTTTAGCATCTCATGTTTTTCACCATCCATCCTTGTTCAATCAGTATTTTATATTTAACACAGTGTTGGGTCAAATACAAACAAACATAAGGAAGATAACGCTAGTGAATATTGTTTCCTGTGGAGTAGGATTGAAATAAAAACTCAAGATACCTCATTCTTGCCTGCTTGTTAAATGAAAATTATTTTCCCTGCAGCATCTGGAAATAAACTCATTTTCTACCTGAGTCATCCCACGTGGCATTGCTCCCCACGTGAGGAGAGAAGTCACTCAACCGACTGCAGGGTTGCTGAGCACTGACTCACCTCGATGCAGGGATGGCTTTTGCCAGCTGCTGGCTCTGCACGGGGAAATTTGGGTGGGGGACGGGTCTGCTCCAAGCTGCAGAGCTTCCTTTAAAATAAATAAACGCTTGAGCTTGCTGGCAGTGTGCCCCCACACCCAGAGGCGCTGAAAGGCTCGTCAGCATCTCATCCAAGTGGCTCCAGCATAAAGTCCTGCATGCCCACTGGAGACCTGAAACTTCCCCTCCTGCGTGGCTGAGTTGGAAGTTGACCTGTGGAGCCCAAGGGCTGGCACTGCAGGGGGGTGAAGGATGCCAGACCCACGGAGGAGGAAAACCTGTGGCAGACTGGGCAGAGGGTAAGCACAGCCCACTGTGGACCCCAGAGAGGAAACGCACCATCACCCAGCGTCTCCCACCAGCCTCTCCCACGGGAGAAGGAGAGTTTTCCCCCTGTCCAGGGAGTTGGGCAGGTGGTGCTGCCTGCCCTGGGCTCTGCACACCCACCAGCTGCCCTCTCACCTGCACTTCTCTGTCATAATTACACAGGGCTGAATCCCTCCCAGGCTGTGATGCTCAGCAGCTTTCCCAGAAAGCCAGGGAGGGTTCTCTGCTTCCAGGGGCAGCTGAACTCACTCCAAAACCTGACCCACAACTGCCACCCCGCCCATCATTTCTTTGCTGCTGGTGATTTGGCTGGACTGGGAGGCCTCCTGGCTTTGCTTTGTATTGGTGCTGTCATTCCCAGAGGGCGTCTGGGTGGCAAAATCAGCTTCCCACTCAAAGCACCCCAGCACCACTGGACATGGAAACACCCCTTTAAGCAAAAGGAGACGTTTTCATCAAGGGAAGCAAAGCATCCATGACATCTTGAACAGCTCCCTACTGCCGTCATGATCCATCCCTTCCTGGTTTCAGACACCAGCCCGTGTGCAGCCTCAGCAGTTTCCAGGTCAACTTTGGAGCTGGTTTGATAAAACCTGTTTGGCCAAAGCCAGCAGCTGCCTGTGCAGGTGAGGCGCCACTGCCAGTGCAGCCCTGCCTGACTCGCTCCTGGCATTTCCATAGAATCCTAGAAAGGCTTGAGTTTGAAGAGACCTTAAAGCTCTTCTTGTTCCAACCCCCTGCCATGGGCAGGGACACCTTCCACTAGACCAAGTTGATCAAAGCCACTTCCAGCCTGGCCTGAAACACTTCCAGGGATGGGGCAGCCACAGCTTCTCTGGGCAACCTGTGCCAGGGCCTCACCACCCTCACAGGGGAGAATTTCTTCCCAATATCCCCATCCCACTGCCCTCTGTCAGTGAGAAGCCATTCACCCTTGCCCTGTCATTCCATGCCGCTGTCCAAAAGTCCCTCTCCAGCTTTCCTTGGAGCCCCTTTAGGCAGTGGAAGGTGCTTTAAGGGAGAAGAGCCTTCTCTTCTCCGGGCTGAGCATCCCCCAGCTCTCCCAGCCTGGCTCCACAGGAGCATCTCCGTGGCCTCCCCTGGACTCTCTGCAGCATCTCCACACCCTTCCCGTGTCGGGACCCCCGCTCCCGGCGCGGTGCGGGGCGCGGGCGGTGCGGGTGGCGGGCGCGCGGGGGCGCGCTCGGTGCGGTCGCTCCGCCCCGGCGGGCCGGGCCGAGCCGAGCCGAGCCCCGCGCAGCCCCGGCGGCTCCGGGCGCTGCCGCCGCCGGGGTCGCGCCGAGCCTGCCCCGCTCCGCGGTGAGTACCGGGGGGGGGGTGGGGTGGCGGGGGGCAAGGCGGCAAACTTTCTGCGAGGGGCGAGGGAT
>JAWWES010000035.1:12768579-12782271 GCA_035583135.1 Lophotriccus pileatus | reverse complement strand
GGCAGACCCTGCCCAAGGGCCCCCCCCCCCCCCCTTTTTTGTTGTTGTTGTTTTGTTTGTTTTTTTCCCACCCCAGCATCCCCCCTGTTGCGTCCCGGGACGCCCCCGCCGGCTCCGGGAGGGAGCGTTTGTTTCCCCGCTGACAGCGGCGGTGGCGGCTGAGGCTTGTCCCGGTTGCCGTGGGAGACCCGCGCTGCCCCGCTGCCCGGAGAACCGCACCGGCGGGGCTGTTGCGGGAGCCGCAGCGCCGGGGGGTCCCCGTCCCACGGCCGGGAGCGCGGGGAGCCTTCCCCGCACTGCCTGCCCCTGGGGATCCGTGTCCCACTGCACATCCCTCGGGGTCCTTCCCCCCACTGCCTGCCCCTCGGGATCCGTGCTCCATGAACATCCCTTGGGATCCTTCCCCTCATTGCACGGGTCCTTTTCCCCCTTGCTTGACCCTTGAGATTCTTCTTCCCATGCCATACCCCTTGGGATTCTTCTCCCCCCTGCACACACCTTGGTATTCTTGACCCATTCCATACTCCTTGGGTTCCTTCTCCCCACTGAAACACTCCTTGGAATCCTTCTCCCCAGCACACACCCCTTAGGATCCTTCTCCTCCTTGTACACCCCTTGAGATCCTCTCCCCTTTCCATGCCCCAGGGGATCCTTCTCCCCTCTGCATGTTCCTTGGAATCCTTCTCCCCCTTACACACTCCTTGGGATCTATCTCCCCATTCCATACTCCTTTGGGTCCTTCTCTCCACTGCACACCCCTTGGGATCCCACTGCTATTCCACACCCACCATTTCACCTGTATTTGGCTGCCTGTGACTGTCGTGGTGTCTCAGGCTGTGGCAGGGAGGTGCTGGCATGGTCTGTGTCCCCGGGAGGCTGGAGCAGTTTCATGCTGAGTTGTAACTTTAGCAGAGAAAACTCAGGGGAGTTTGCTACTTGCTCGGGAAGTGCTTATTTTCAGCTCTCTCCAGGACCAGTTAATTATCACTGGAAAAAAAATTATTGCTAAGATCTTATAATTAGGTAGCCTACAGAGACTCTGCAGCTCGGGAGGCAGCAGAAAGCAAATGCTCTTTGTGCAATGTTTCTTGTCTGTGTGTGTGTGAATAGAGCTGCTTGTGCAGAGGGCTGGCGTCTGTGCTGGCACTTTACCGGAGAGCTGGTGCACGTTGGCAGCTCAAAAGACCTTGCAAAATAATTATAGGGAAAAAAAACCCCAAAATGCAAGAAAAGAAAACCTGCTGAAAGGTCTCCTGTTGTTCTTGTAGAATCGGGTCCCCAGTTGTTATAATGTTTGCGGAGCTATAGCTGCCTTTGGGATAAACTGTTTGTGTTTGCGGGACCAGGACTGCCTTTGCATCCCGTGTGAGCAGTCCCGGGGCCGTGGGGACCAGGGTGCTACCACAGGGTGCCTGCTGCTAATAATAACATGGTAAGGAGTTTACCCGCCCTGATCCGGCTAAAGACGGCACCGGGGCTGGCATGGACATCATCGGCCTCCGATCTGTCCCTGGATTAGACGGGTGAAACTCGCACAAGGAAAGGCCGGGCTCTGAAGCGGAGACTTGATCCTGAATGGAAAGGAGCGGGAGCTCCGGTTCAGAGCGGAGGGGCTTGGGCTCTGCCCTGAGGGATGGGATCTGCAGAAGGGCAGGATTTGGAGCCGAGGAGTGCACGTCAAAGCCGCCGCATCCAGGGTGTTCTCATTTCCTTCGCTCTCCGAGGTCTAATTTGTTCCACATTGCAGTGCCGGGGCGGCCTCTCCCTCCGCTCGCAGCATCCAGGCTGCGGATGTTGCCACTGGACCAAGGCTGCAACTCCAGTGGTTTCCATCCAAAAAAAAGAAAGGGAAAAAAAAAAAAAAAAAGAAAGAGAAGGGAAAATTTTTAAACGGAGATCTGAGGAAACAGCTTTTCTGGTTGCTGTTTTGGGATGGTTGTAGCCGAAATCTCACCGCCCATCCGTGCAGAGCTGCGTCTGCTGCGCCGGGACGGGCCCTGGGGAAATTCCAGGAGATTAAAAAGTGTTTTAATAGTGTTGCTGCTCTTCCCAAAAGGGAGTAAGATGACCTGGTAGCTACAGGTTGATTGGCTTGATAGCATCCCCACAGGGAGAAGAGGGAGAAACCTGGCTCGGGCTTTAATTGATTAAAGGCTTCAGCACCAGGAATAAATTCCTGCCATCCAGCGTGGCTGTATGGAAAATAACTCCTGGCAAGTAGAGATGATTTCAGTCTCCAATGTGAGAGGTGACTCTCTGGCTGTAACGCAATTTTGTGAAGCATTTGAGTTATGGGAGGTGATATTCTTGTAAAAATCTGCACTTTCCAGTATTAAAAAAGTCAGTCCAGTCCAGTATTTAGAGCTGACACTAGACAGTGTCAAGAAAGCTGGTATTAAATAAACGTGATCCATTTCCAAGGCAGTTATCAGGGAGATTATCACTGCTGGGCACTGCTAGCTGGTAACATGTACTCAGTGTTTTTATCACTAATCTGGAATAAAGGAGATAGAAATGATTTCTGGAGAAACCTGGGGCTGACCCAGAGCAGCAGAGTGTTAATACTGTCTACAAATCTGGATGGTAAACTGGGCAAGTGAAAGGCATCTCAGCTGGAGCAGAGTGGAAAATGGAAATTTTTTTACACCCCACAATAATAACCAGAGTTGTATGTGTTTTTCCTGTCCCTAATCTGGACAATAAATTTTCGGCAGGAGCTGCTCACAGATGCTGGGAGAGGCAGCACAAAGGCTCACCGGGGAGCTGCCTGGGGGGTGGCTGTGTGTCTGCCCCAATTTCAGTGAGAGAGAGAACTGAACATTTTCAGGGTAACGGGAAGTTTTGCTCTGGGAAAAAATAGCAGTTTGCATTTTTGGTCAGAACCAAATTTAGGCTTGTGGCAGCCAAATCCATTCTCCATCTCAGCGGGGGAGGTGTGGGATCCAAGGGGAAGGGACCAAGAAGCTGCAGAAAATGTATTACAGCAAGAGAGGAGGTGGCCATCCAGTTAGTCTACTCATAAATCAAATTAAATAGGAGCGAGGAGGGGCTTGACAGAAGTATCTAAATACTCTCACAGAGGAGAAAATACATGGTAACCAAAAGCTTGTTAATTGGGCAGTGAAAAGCATGGCAAGAATCAATGTCTGGCAGCTGAGGGCAGACACATTGGAAATAAGGCATAAATATTTAACGAGCTGGAGAGATTAATCATCAGAAGCAGCGTGGAACAGCAGAGGTGGGGTCAGCAGCTCTTTGCCTTTCACATCACGACCCATCACCTTGCACAGAGTTGCTCCCATAGCCCCAGCACTGGGGCAGCAGGAGGAGCTGGATCGAACCACGCTGAGGCCCTGATTAGGTGATTTAATTAGATGATGCATTTATCTTTAATCACGGTGGAGCCCTGGACGAGAGTACTTGTTCCCTGATGGCTCTTTCTGAGGAACACCCAGGAAATCACTGCAGGCACTTTGCAGGTGCTTCTTTTGTCTTTCTCTCTCAATTACCTCAGGTCTTGATCTCCCAGCTCTGTGGTGGGAGGGTGAGGGGACAGTGCTTGTTGTCTCTCCTCAGTGTCCATCGATAAAGGGTGAGATTCAGGAAACTAAATCTTGGTGAGCATCCCGGTGTGCTCTGCTTGCTGGGGGGAGGAGCTGGTCCAGGACTTGTTGTCCACCCAGGGGTCAGAGAGGTCACCCAGCCTGTTGCCCTGGGGACACACGTGCTTGGGAGAGGGAAATAAACGTTACAGGGCTGTTGTTGGTCCCATCTCATCCTCTTCTCCTTTCGGATAGCACTTCTTTTCGTAGAGCTGTCCACAGTGGGCAGTGCTGTTGGTGGGCATCACCATGGCTGGGTTTGCTCTGCCTTGACTCCCAAGGCCGCTGAGTTCCTGCTGTGTTGGGGCCTGAGCTTGGGCCTGGGCTGGTCTTCCCCATCTATGGGCTGTGGTGGGATGAACATGTGCAAACATGATGCACATTGGGAGCGTACTTGCAGAACCTCTGAGCCCTCCAAACCCACCTCACTGTGAATAGCTGATGTCTGTGAGCAGCTCCAAGACCACTCTTCCTCTTCCTCTTGCAGGAACACGAGGGACGCCTGCCCAGGACGATGCACAACGAGGGGGAAAGGTTGTTTTGAGAAGGAGAATGAATGGATGGCAAAAAAGCACGTGAGAAGGATGGCAAGGTAAGGGGAGGCTTTGCCTGGGCACTGGGTGGGGGCACTGAGAAGGAGCTGCTCAGCCGCTGTGGGAGCAGGAACCTCGGAGCTGGCAGGAAAGCCCCCGGCGGTTGCAGAGTCGGTTGTGCTGATGGAAGGACACGTGGTGGCCATGTGAATACCAAAAGCGTTTGTCACAGCTCTGCAGAGCACGTACAGACAGAGCTGGCTGCGGGACATAATTGGTTTTGGTGTGGTCAGGCACGGCTGTGAAGAGGTGAAGGGTCCCTGACACAGATCCCGCTGGGAGGCAGTCACAGGCTTTTGGCTAATTCCTGTGTAGTCGTTAGCAGGGACAATGTCACTGAAGGCTGGAGAAAGGGGCTCTTTGGAAAGTCTGGATCATGCTCCGTAGCTGCAGGCACGTGTCCTCCGGTGACGCAGCCGGGAAACCAGGATCCGGGGCTCCCTGCAGCGAGGAGGGGGCTCGGCTGGGCTGGGGATGCCCAGAGCACCTGCCCCACTGACCTGCAGGAAGGTGTGCCCAACACTTGACACTCCTCCTGGCATGTCCCCAGGCAGGTGGGTCCAGCTGGAGCATCCCTGCTCCCACAGCAGGACCCAGCAGGATGGCACGTACCACAGCTTTCGTCCTCCTGGGAGACGCTGGTGCCCAGCGTGCCTGAGCACAGGGATGTGGGAGGAGCCCATTTCATTATCGTCTTACCACGTCCATTAGAGTCCTCAGGGGTATTAAGAGTGTGTGTTCTGCTGTCTTTGGGAGAAGGCTGCAATTTCTCATGTGACCAACCTGGTGAAATCTCACCAGTGTTGCTCCAAATGCTGAAAAACGGGGTAACCAGGTTGGAAACTTCTCCTGATCCAGGCTGCTTATTTTTTCCCAGTGAAACGTCTCTGCTCCTGAACTCTGCAGGAGCTGTGTTTGATAGAAAGAGCAGGAAAATAGCTGAGCTATAAATAACACATTCAAAACCAGGCAGGGACCTGCAAGCAGTGAGGATGGTGTCTCTGTCTGTGATGTGAGCTTGGAGGAATGATTTTGCCACCAGCAGATGTTAAAAGGTTTCCTTTTTGTGCTGGAGGTAGTTCAGGGTGGAGGAGATTAAATGCATGAGCTGAAACTGGTGATTTGATGACAAAGTTTTGTCTTTTGCATCCTTGATGACAAGGTCCTGTAGGGACGCTGGGGCACTTTTCCTTCTGGTCAATGGTAATGAGGGCTGGTGTGGCTGTGCTAACAGCCTGGGGCAGCTGTTCTTGAACCTGTCTGCCCAGGTAGGGTCTGCCCCGGCATTCCCAGGAGATGTCACACAGCAGACATCAAGGGATGTCTCCAGGGATGTCCCCAGCAGGAGCAGCACCTCTGGGCTCAGCTGGAGGAGGAGGAGCAGCCCTAATCACATCCTTGCCTCAGTTTCCCCACTTGCAAGGTGGGAGCAGAACAGCCTTACCTGAACCCAGCGAGTTGTGGTGAAGCTCTGGAGCCAGCGCTCAGCTGGGGAGGTATAAAAACCAAGACACTAAGCCCTGCTGTCCAGGCTGATTGCTGAGCCTAATTTCAGGCAGCAGTGATGTGCTGGGGCTGGAGCAGCTGGCAGCTCCCCTCCCTGCCCTGCAGCACCCTGACAGTTGCTTTTGGAGCCAGCAGGTTGGGAGAAGGACAGAACCCAGCATTTTCACAGTCCTGGTGGGGCTGGGAGCGAGGGAAAGGAGTGACTTGAGGTGCAGCAGGATCACACAGCTCCCAGGCACATCCTGAGCACTTGGTGCCTCAGTTTCCCCATCTGCAGCATTCAACGGAGCCTCTGGTCCTGGGATGGGGGGGTGCCCATCCTGCAGAAACCTTCCATGCACGGCTGGGAGGTGTTTCTGGGTTAGAAGGTGACCTCTTCCATTAGCAGCAGGGACACTCTTTTTTCCTGAATTGGATGGTGGTTTGGAGGCTTTCCAGGGCCAACATCATTCTGCCTGATAGCGCTGAGCTTGCTCGGAGGCGAGATTGTGCCCGGGCGACGGGGCTGCGGAAAGCTGCCTGGCCACGCACAGCCGGATCCTGCCGCCCGCTGCATCCAGGCACTCTGAGAGCTGTGCATGGGGCACTTTGGGGCTCCTCTGTGTATGCTCCAAGTCCCAGCACATTCTAAATCCGGAGGTGAGGGTATTCCCAGTCCTTATGAATCAGGAATGCTCGGATTGTCTTTCCAGACCGTCCCTGCCAGCGGGTCACGGTGCAGCCGTGGGTTATCAGCTCTGTGCAAGTGCCAGGTGCTGGCGCATCCGGGATGTGATTTCAAAGCAGTTCCCAGATGCTGACAGTGACATTGGGCAGGACCACGGTCCACCTAAAGCCAGAAGAGCATCGTGGTTCCCAGTCCGTTTTCCTGGGGGTTGAGGAGCACTGGGAGCTGTCACACGGCCTTGGCCACGACTCCTCTGGTCACAGCGTGCCCGGGGCTGCCCCGAGCAGCCCTGCCCCTACTAATGTGACAAGGGCAGCCTTGTCAGCAATGCACCCTGTGCTTGAATGTCCTCACAAACCAGCAACAGCCAGGAGATTTTCCAGAGTCAGGATGCTTTTAGAAAGGCTAATTAAAGCCCATTTTCACCCTGCGCCTCTCGCTGAGCAAAAGCATTCAGCGGTGACCTCAGAGTGAGTGAATTTGCACTTGAGCTTTCCATTTCACCTCTAAAAAATGGGATTGCTCCGTAAACTCGTTAGTGAAAGTAACTCCTGATGCACTGGATCTTGACCAGGATGGGCTTTGCCAAGTCCTGCTGAGCTCTGCTCTCCTCCCACTGCATTTCGCCTGGGTAACAGGGACCTCTTAATACACATGGTAGAGAAATGTGGGGCCACTCCAGGCTATGTTTTCAGGGACAAATCCATCCAGGGGCAACCATGCTGGTGCCAAGAAGCCTGGCTGAGCTTCTCCAATGGTGTTTTGGGTTACACAAGGGAAATGGCCCTCCCTTGATCTGTCTCTTTCCACCTTGGAGCTGACAGCAGCTCCTCAGAGGCCACCAGCTGGTTCCCGCTCACTCCTCCCCGCTGCACATCTGGCCTCCAAACCACTGACCTTCCCCTTTCTGCTCTTCCCTGCCCAGCTGTGCTTCATGACGACTTCGCGCACGATGTTTTATGGGCCCTCCTCCGCCATGGCTCCACCATCCAAGAACCGGCTGAAGCGCCAGAGCCGGCTCTTCTCCCAAGTCCTGTACCGGACACTGAGCTACAAGGACCGGAGCTCGGCCTCCGCCTCCCCGGCCGTCGGCGAGGACGACCCGGCCGAGCTCTCCACCCAGCTCTCGGCCCCAGGCATCCTGAAAATCTTCGGGGGCAACATCTGCGCGGGCACCAACTACAAGAGCGTGCTGGTGACGGGCAGCTCGGGCGCGCGGGAGCTGGTGAAGGAGGCGCTGGAGCGCTACGGGCTGAGCCAGCTCAGTGCCGGGCAGTACGCCCTGTGCGACGTCATCGGCAGGTTCGAGGGCCCTGAGAAGCAGTGGCAGACGGAGGGGCTGAGGGTCCTGGGGGACCACGAGAAGCCGCTGCTCATCCAGGACCTCTGGAAGCCCAGGGAGGGCTTCTCGCGGCGGCTGGAGCTGCGCAGGAGGGCGGAGGTGGAGGAGATGGCAGCCAAGGATGTGGACACCACCACTGCAGGTCAGAGCTGGGTGTGGGGAGCTGTGACTTCCCCCCGAGCTGCCTGTGGGAGATGCACCCCCACATCAGCAGCTTTCACACGTGGTTTGGGTTCAGGGGGTGGTGCAAGTGGGAGGGGTGGCCACATTTTACCTGCAAGGCTCCTGAGTCGATCCGTAGTCAGCACTCGGTACTCCTGCATAAATTTGGTATCAAATTTATTTTCCTCAAGTATTTACCCCAGCCATTCTAGGGGTTAGTACCAAACCCCTGCTCACGGCTGGGGAGCAGCAGTCAAGACCATCAGTGCTTCTGCTCTTCCCATCACTGAACCAGCACCATGGCATCCCCAGCTTTGTGCCTGGCAGAGCACCCCCACCCCCCCGTGGGCATCCCCCAGGCCAGACACCCCAGGCAAATCTGCAGGAGCAATTAAGGAAAATGAAAAGCTAATGAAGAGAGAGCAATGTAGGGCAGGAGAGTCCCCGCGGCAGTGCCTGATGGAACCCAGGGCTGGCAGGAGGAGATAAGTGCATCGTTAGGAACCAGCAGGTTAATAAGTGACCCCAACACAGAGTAATGAAGTTTTTCTCCTCCCACCCTAAGATAAAAGCCCCGGGAGGATGAGGGTAGAAAAGTTTAAAATCAGATTTTTACTTGCATGATGCCCTTGCTGTGCTGGACCTGCTGGACCAGGTTCTGGAGGTGTCAGCCAGGTGGTTTTTCTGGGATGGGCTCTGAGTGGTTCCTCATGACTGTAGGAAAGGGTTGTTACTGTCAGAAGTAAACTGAGGATGGTGCAGGATTCCCCTGAGTGCTTGGCAAATGAGAGCCAAGGTTCTCCCCCCAAAGCAGCAGAACAAATGGCCCGACCTGCCCCACACCAGCAGGGACACAGCTCCTCTCCCACCCATTCTAACAAAGGCTGGAAGGAGCCCAGGCACACAGGTGAAGGAGTCCATCCATGAGCATTCCAGGGGAGAGCAGAGGCAGCTGGAGCCTCCCCAGCTGCAATTTTCAATTCTGATTTCACCTGGCATCTGGTGGGGAGATGGGGCTCCCTCCATCCTCAAATGTCCAGTTTCTGGCTCTGCTCAGGGAGGGGATGCACAGGAGTGGTCCCAGCTCATCACACGTGGGACACAGAGAGAAAGAGGCAGCTGCTGCTGGCACCTGGGCCAGGGAGGTGGATGCTTTGCTCTGCTCTTCAGCTTTCTCTCCAGGCAGGATCAGAGAGAAGTAAAGCACTTTTGGAGAGCAGTGACTCTAAAAACAGCTTCTGTTGAACAGAGGAAAGGGTAAGAGCCAAGCACCGTGGTTATAGCACACAGCTGGGAGGGCCACGTGGCAGCTCCCTGCCTGAGCCCAAGGTCACATCAGCTCAGCCTCAAATACTCCCCCTCGGATGCAGAAAGCAACATTCCCACCCGTGACCTGGATCTGGGTGGGCTGGCAGCCATGGGGAGGGTAAGGCTCCCACACAGGCGGGGGAAGCAGCAGGAACAAGCTCAGGGCTGCCCAGCACAGGCAGCTCGAGCTGGCCTGGGATTGGCACCCTTCGGTGATTTCCAGTGGAGGAACAGTTCCTGATGGCATTGCGTGCTCTGGATCTGGAAATAAGCCCGTTATGCTTTCGTTATCACTTCATTTGTTTCAGCACTCCTGGGTGGGGCGGTGGAAACTCTCCATTTTTTAGCCTTTGGGCATTTTCCATAGCTGACCAAGCTCTTCCGAGACAGAAAACCTACACCCACGGCCGTTCAGGCTGCCTGCCCTGCAGACTACACAGCCTGCATTTGTCTTACCTGCTAAAATCTCACTCCTGCAGCCTTTCCTTTTGGGGGCAACAGGGGCTCTGTCATCAGTCTGACCCTGTTTTGGTGGCACAACCCAAAGGGATACTGTGGGGCTGGGACAACACTTTCCCACCCATCCACAAGCTGCCAGGGATTAATGGGTGTGAGGCAGCACCCCAGAAAGACTCAAAACTTCTGGTGTAATGGGGACTGACCATGAGTGCCCTCCACCAGGGTCACCCTTCCCAGCAGCCTCAAGCTGGCAGAGGTCCCCTTGCCAAGCAGCAGCTGCCCACCCGGGGTGGTGAGGCACTGGTGTGGAAAACCCAACATCTGTGCAAAAAACAAAGGGATTTTAGGCTTGCAGCTCCCCAGGAGAAAAGCAGAGGGATGCTCAAAGCGGGATCCCCAGGGCAATACCTGCAGGCCCTTCCCCACACAGGGCACCACTGGAGCAGCAGGACTGGGATGGCTGGGAATGCTGGGGTCACACAGGTGCATCACTGCCTGCTGAGCTGGTGGCTGGGGGAAAGGCTCCACATCCATCCATGACCTGTTAGCAAATAGCTTAAGAGTTTTATCTGCTCAGTTACCCATTATCCTAATTAGTTTATTAGCTGCTTCCCACTGGGGAGGACGGTGCTGGCTTCTCATGCCACTAATTAGCAGCAGGTAGAGCATCTCTGCAGCAAACGAGGCAGACCCCTCTCTCACTGCTGCCCCTGGCCCTGCTTCTTTTGGGAGTGATGAGGCAGCAGTTATGGAGAATCTGGGGAAAACACCCACAAACTGGGGGGTGCTGGGAGGGAGGTGCTGCACTTGGCATCTTGATGCCATTCATCTTCCAAAACAGCCCCATTTTGCACCGTGTCCTGGTGGCTGAGGCTTCCCTGAGAGGCTGGAGGCTGAACTGCACACACACCTCCTTCAGAAACTTGGGAGTTAAGCCTATTATACTAAAAGATGCTCTGGCAAGTGTCTTTGAGGATCTGGCTTTGATATATCTTAGCAAGACTGCATCCAGGGAGGAATCCCTGCAGAGTCTGCGGAGCAATTACATTAGGAAGGACTAGCCTGGTCTTAGCCCCTCCTGGGTAAAGTCAAAGCATTTTCTTCTTTCCTGGGGCCCACGGAGTTATTTGCTGATTTATTTCTCAGCTAGCAAAAGTGAACCTCTTCCCTAGGCTGAAAAATTGAGGCAGATCCCAGCCAAGGTCCCAGGCACCACAACTGGCAGTTTTTCCCCTGGGATGCAGGAAGGGTTTGGGGGCAGCAGCTCGGGGGGGTCTGGTGGAGGCTGCCCAAGGGGTGCACGGTGCCCCTGCCTGGGGTGCCCAGCTCTCCCTGAGGGTGTCATCCAGCCCTGTGTTACATGATCTGATCAGTGAGAGATACCTCTGCCAAAGTCCCTCGTAGCACTGCGTGTGAGGCAGAGAGATAGAAAGAAATAGAAAAGAGGGGAAAGCTTTCTCTTGTTCTGAGTTGGTGGGTTTCTTGGGTTGGTGGCTGTGAGTTGATGCTCACGATCTCCCTTTGCCGGAATTACCTTTTACCCAGTCAGAGCTGATTCAGCACAGTTGCTGAGTTGGTTCTATTAGTTTCTTCTTTATCTGGGGAGTTCTGCCAAATGGCCCTGTGGCCTGTGATTTCTGCATTCTTTGTGCCCACTATCAGTGGTACATCCTTTTTCCCAAGCTTTGTTAACCTCCCCCTAGGTCTGAGATCACGGAAGCGTGCCAAGCCCTAAACTTTAGCAAGGCCTAACATCCAGACAACAGTGCCACCTTTATTCAGTCCAAGTTCTGGGTGTCCAGGGAGGTGTATTTGTGGGGCTTGTGTGGTCACTGGTGGCTGTATATGCCCCATAACTTGGGGTGATCTTTGCTTGACCTGTGATGAGCATATGAGCACTTGCTTCTTTTCACACAGCTTGCCACAGTGAGCATTTTTGTCCAGGTGCATTACTTATGGCAAGTTCCTTCTGTGGCCTTAACAGTGTTTGAGACAGGCAGCTGTGCTCTTTAATTCCTCACACCCTGTTCCCATCCGGATCACCGTGTGGGTTCAGCAGCTGCTGCCTCTGCACTGCACTGGGGATGCTCAGGCAGAGTTTTGGGTGGGATAACCTGCACGTGCCTGGGAGGACAAAGCAGTACCAAAGGATTAAAAAAACCTAACCCAGTTTTTGGAGGGACTTTGTTATGCTCAGGAAAAGAGCTGTGTTTATCTTTCCAGCACAGCTCCGGGGTTAGTGGGAGCCTGTGACGGGGCCTCTGGCGGCAGTGAAAAAGCAGCTTTTTCCTACATAAAATAAATACAGAAGCTTCCTCTCCCCTCGATAAGGGACTGGTGATGGCATGTCTCTGCAGTGGGATCCCAGTCCTGGCAGCCCCTGCTCCATCCCAGTGAGCTCCAGCAATAGCTGCTCCCCAGGATCTGGTCCCACTCCTCCCTGCTCCCACGGGTCTGGGAGCTGTGTTGCCTCAGCTGTCCTTCATCCCTTTGGCCCATTTCCATCCTGTGGGTTGGGAATGGTGCTCTTGTGGGGAGCCAAGGTGTCCTGCAGACACGTTTGGAGTGGCCTTTGGCATCCCCAGTGGTATGGCTTGGGCAGGCTTGTTGTACTCCCTGGATTTCACATCCATGGGATGCAGGCGTCCCATGCCGCTCCGCTGGCCGTGATGGGAGTGGGAGCAGGGTTGATTGCCTTTTTAAGAAGCACACGGGCATGGGACTGCCTGGGGTGGCTTGACTGTGCCTTGCCCTAATCCCAAGGCATGTAAACAGCAGGGGCTATTTTCTCCCTCTCCCACCCCCCTCCCCATCCCCAACTCTTTGATTTTCCCAGCAAAGGAGCGCTCCATTTAAAACAAACAAACAAAAAAATGTATTTCAGAACTGGCAGCCCGTTCCTCACCAAATAAGGCAGATTACATTTTTTTTGTTTGGTCTGAGCTTGTGAGTGTCCCTTTAAGCAGCCCTGGGCACCAGGCTCTCTGCTCTGCCGTCCCCAAATCCGGCTGTCCCCAAATCTCGCTGGCCCAAGCCCGCTCCCTGGTCGGCCGAGCTCTGTGCTGCACTGACACCACTGCACTGCTGCTCCTGCAAGCAAATCCTTTAGGGGTTTTTTTTTTCCCTCTCTTCGTCCTCCCCGAATGCCAGTGACCTGCTCCCAGGAGGCTGCCCGTCTGAGGTATGAGCATCACCCTTCGGACACAGCAACTTCTTATTTCTCCTGCAGAGCTCAAGCCACGCTTGCAGCACCGAGGGTCCCATGGGGACCCCCCCCCCGTGGGGCTGGGGATGCCGTGTGAGGGGCTGCTTTGGCAGCTCGGCCAGGCCTATTCATTCCCTTCGGCTCCTGTTTGTCTTGCGGACAGCTCTGCTCAAATTGATGCTTCAGAGAAGTTAATTACAGCTTGCTCCTGCTGCAGCCGGGCTCCACTGCAGCTCCCATGCCTGGCTGATGCTCAGAAGGATTTGGGGAGGGTCCCTGCTGCTCCTGCTGGCCACCGAGTACTGAAGGCCTGAAAGCAGCATCCAGGCTCTTTTTTTTTTCTTTTTAGCAAAGGTTGACTGAAATGTCTTTTTAGTGGAGATTTCCTCTGTCCTCAGCCCAGCAGGGTGGCCAGGGCAAGTGGGAGATGCTATGGACTGGCTCCCCTTCTCCATCAGTGGGTTTTAGGGCCGGGGAGGGCTAGAACACCCCCTTTTTGGCGGTGGCACTGGGGCAACAAAACTCTCCGCGCTGGTGTCCTAGTGTCACCCTTCGGGGAGGGCAAGGGACCATGGGACACCAGCCCAGGGTGGGTGCGCCGTTCCGGGAGGGGTGGGTTTCATCTCCTCCGTCCCCTCTCGGAGCTGCAGCATCCCTCCAGCCGCGGGGTGCTGCGGCTGGGGCGGGGGGATAGAAGAAGGGTTCTGGGGAGGCTGCGGGGGCTGAACGCCGCTCTGTCTCCCCCCCATCCCCGCAGGCATCAACGCCCAGGCGCGGAAGCTGCAGCGGCACCGGGCGCGGGGGGCCCGGCGGGCGGCGGCGGGGGCTGAGCGGCGGGGACCCCCCCC
>JAWWES010000035.1:12724609-12768479 GCA_035583135.1 Lophotriccus pileatus | reverse complement strand
GGGGGCGGAGCGGCGGGGACCCCCCCCGGCCCTGCGGCGCAGCCTCAGCGAGACCCGCCGGGGGCCCCCGGCCAGGCGCGCCGGGGCCGGGGTCGGGGCCGGGGCCGGGGCCCGGCTCCAGCGGCACTGCTCCACCCTGCCCGGCAGCCCGGCGGCGGCGCGGAGCGGCGGCAGCATGCGGTACTCCCTCTACCAGTCCCCGCACCTCCTGCTCCTGCAGGGCTACAGCCAGCAGCATGTAAGCACCGCGCCGCCTCCTGCGCACCCCCCCGGCACCCCTCACCCCCCCCCTCCCGCTTTCCTCTCACCTCCCCACCAAAGCCCCCGGGAGCGGGGCTGCTTTGCATGGCCGGAGCTGCTGGGGTCGAGGGGGGTGGTGGTGGTGGTGGTGGCGCGGATGAGCATCCTTTAGAAAACGGGTTTGGGACTTGCAGCCTTGTCCCCCAAGTCTGTCCCCAGCCTATCCTCAAGCGCGGGGGACACACAGCCGAGACCTTTGACCCCCCAGTAGTGCCCCAGACGGATACAGGGCAACCCCCAGAGCAGCATCCCTGCCCCGGCACAAGGGAGCCCCGGTTCTGCGGGGGATGGTTGAGCTGCCCTGTCCCCTGTCCGGCTGCTTCCTTGGTGGCAAATGGAATCAGAGGCAGCAAGGAGACAATGCATCTGGGAGCCGCTGCTCCCCAGTGCTGGAGGCACTTGGAGAACTGGAGAGGACTGGGACTGCTCTATCGTTAATGGCTACTTTGTGCCCTTGAGTATCCCTGTGTTCCAGGCTTTCCATCGGGGTGACAGCGGCGCTGCAGCCATCCTGTTAGTGCAGCTGGGGAAACTGAGGCACGGGGTGGTTACTGAGCTGCCTCAGGGCAGGCTGGAGGGGGGAAAAGGCAGGTCTAGAAGTAGCTTCTGTGGTTGGGGTCCCACCGTGCCTCCCTGGGCAGGGGGATGCACACCTTGCTGCAGTCCTGGGGGGAGAAGGTGGGAAGGAAAAGCAGCTGCAGGAAGGGGTGTGTGGGGGAGAGAGGTGGGGGGAGAGCTTCTTCTGCCCAAAGCAGCCCCGTTTACTGTATGGCCAATTGTGCCCATTGTTAGTCTGCCCAAAGCAGGGGTTGCTGCTGTCCTGCTTGGCAGCGAGAAGAATAAAGGTCTTCCTGCCACACAAAGGTGCAGCATGCAGGGACAGCTGGGGACAGTGTGGGGGAACTGCCAGGGACAGCAGGAGGCTGCAGCACCCACTGCATGGCAGGGAGGAGGGTCCCTTCTCCCCTCTCCCCGGTTCATGCCGCGTCTCCCTTGCCTGGCAGGACAGCCTGGTTTACCTGCTGAACCGCGAGCAGCACACGGTGGGTCAGAGGACGCAGGCGAGCAAGCCCAGCATCAGCCTGTCAGCCCCCGACATCCTGCCCCTGCACTGCACCATCAGGAAGCTCCGACCTTCCCGGCACCGCTCGGAGGAGAAGCTGGTGCTGGAGCCCATCGCCGGCGCCGGCATCTCCGTCAACTTCGCCGAGGTAGCCCGGACGGTGGTGCTGCGGCACGGGGACCTCCTGTCCCTCGGCCTCTACTACCTGCTCCTCTACAAGGACCCCATGAAGGCGCAGCCGCTGCCGGCGCAGACCCTGCTGAGGCTGCGAGCCCTGCACCCCGCTGGCCCCGAGGGCCGCCCCGTCTGCGGGGCGTGTGGCAGCCTGCTGAAGGAGAAGGACCCTGCTGCCAAAAAGCGGGGCCCCTCGCCTGCTGGAGGCCCCAGGACACCCCGCAGGAAGCTGCAGCTGGAGTTCGAGCCGGCGGCCGAGGACATGCTCCTGTGGCGCATCATGACCCTGATCGAGCCCGGCGGGGACGACCACAAGCTGACACCCGCCTTCCTGCTCTGCCTCTGCATCCAGCACTCGGCCACCAACTTCGAGCCAGGAGACTTCGGGCAGCTGCTGCTCAAAGTGGCCAAAATGATCCACAGGACGGTGTGGGTCAGTCAGCCATGGGACGGGGTGTTGGTGGGGTGGGGGTGTTGCTGGATCCCCTCCCTGGGGTTTCCCAGCGTGGCCCCTGGTGGCAGCGCTGCTCGTGCCATCCCATCCCACTGGTTCTCATTTTGCTTTCCCCTTCTCTCCCTGCCCAGGAGCGGACACAGGAGCTGTCTGAAAAGCAGTCCCAGCAGTAAGTGTGACCTTCCATATTTTGGCACAAAATGGGAAGAATTCCACCCGGTTCTACCTCCATGAGTGAGGGGAGTCCATGGCTGGCAAAACCACCCTCCCAGCCTGGTGGCAGTGATGCATGATGAATTTTCCTTCTGAACCCTATGCATTCTGCTCTCTGGCCTTTTCACCATGGTGCCTGCAACGAATGTGTGGGTCTGGAAAAGCAGGCAAGCTCCAGAGGGAGTAGGACCTACAGCAGCTTTGAGGTTTTCTCTGATCCAAGACCTGGCCAAGACTTTGCACTTGTGTCTTCAGCATCCCTAAGGGATGTAGTAGGAATGGTGCTGATGGGGGGGGCCTCACCCCCTTCATGCTGAGGACCCCTTGGTAGAGCTGGGATGGGGCTGGCATCGCATTGGTGCATCCTGGCATGGTGGCACAAGGTGTCCCAGCATTGGGAGCACCACTCTGGAGCAATCACAGTGATGCAAGGAGCTGGCTTCCCAGCCATTTCCAAAATCCTGGCTCTAAGCCAGCATCTGGAGAAACTGTTGGGGCTTGCTCTGTGCTCTTCTTTAGGACAAACTTCAAGGATGCTTCTCCGGCCTTTCCTATAGCAGGAAAAAGCAGTTCAGCAGTTGGGAAACTTCCCAGATGCTTTTTATTTATTTTGGTCTATTTTTGAACAGCCCAGGGCGGGAGAGCTGGGTTTGACCGTCCAGAGCTGGCAGGGGCAGGACGTACCTTGGGGGAGAGCTGCCCTTCAGCCTCGAGTATTTACTGCAGTTCAGTTGTATTAGGGGGAGTCTCCCTCAAAAGTAGCACCTCACAAAGGCAAGGTGGTCTTGGCCAGCCCAGTCCCTTCAGGGTCCTCTTTGCCATTCCACAAAGCAGGAACCACCAGATTTTTGCTTGTGAGGGGTCTTCCTAAGGGGAGTGCTGGACTTGGGGATGAGGGGACGCCAAGTTCTCTGACGTCGCACCAGGCTGGCTGTTTTCTTCCCGAAAGCCTGAGTGGGGATGCTGAGGAGCAGCAGCTGTAACACCTTCTGTGCCTCCCCAGCCAGGACCCTGCCTCCCTGTCCCGCTTCAGCATCACGGACCTCCTCCCAGACCTGCAGCACATCATCTTCTGGATGGCCAACGCCATCGAGATCCTGTACTTCGTCCAGCAGAAATCACCCACCTACATCCAGAGCATGGAGGAGGAGCTGGACATCAGAGGTGAGGCCTGATGCAACACCTGGCCTGTTTTTCCACCTGGAGAGGCTCTGCTGTGCTAATCCCCAGTCACAGGTGGTGGTCAGTGCCCCTGAGATGCTCCGTTAACCCCCATAATCCTCATCAGCAGGGACATCTCCGCGGTGTGGGCTGGGGAAATCTGTGGGAGGAGCCTGTGTGGTGCTGTGGTGTGCCTGGCTCCAGGTTGTGTTGTGTCCACAGCCGAGCAGCCCCTTTTCATCTCAGCAGCCTGTGGTTAGTGCCTTGTGGGGGGCACCTGGATTTGCAGGCAGCCCCTGCAGAATTGTGTTAATTCCAGCAAAAGAAAAAATAGAAAAGAAAACAAAGAAAAAGGTATTAAATCAGCCTCAGAACCTTTCTGGTTGATGCAGCAAATTAAAGTGTTCAGAGGCTGGGCAGGTGCTGGAGAGACAGGGCAGCCCCGAGCTGCACCAGTGATGGGACCCCCGGGGGATTGCAAGTGGGTGCTCTCTGGGGCCAGAGGAGCCTCTTTGCCCCTGTCAGGTGATGCCATGGTGGTGGTGCCAGCCTGGAAATGCTAATAATCCCCACCTTGGGAATGTGGGCACCTTGCTGCTGCAGGTTTGCTCCCCCATCCTCCTCTCTGCCCCACAGGCTCCAAGGAGTCTCTGTTCTCCTCGACCATCACAGCCAGCGAGGAGGCGATGACGGTGCTGGAGGAGGTGATCATGTACACCTTCCAGCAGTGTGTCTACTACATCTCCAAGGTACGTGCTCCCACAGACAGGCATGAGTGTCACACGGAGCCAGCCTGAGCATCCCCAGCAGCTCTCGGGCTGCACAGGAGGCTTTTTTTTTTCCAAGCTTTTACTCCTTGGCAGTTGCACCACGCTGAGGTGTTTTCCTTCGGGCTGAAGTGCCCCGATTTTTGGTCGCAGCCCAGGAGAAGTATTGAATTACTGCGGCGCGTTTCCTTGCCTGCAGTGCAGCGGCTCGGGGGAGGTGTTTGGGGAGAGCTGCTTGGCTCCGGCCAGCGCGGCATAATGGTGTGATTCAGGGCGTGATGGAAAGGGGCCCCTGGACCGTCGCCGCTGGACCGCGAGAGCCGGGCGGCATCGGGAGCAGGGAACAGAGCGGGCAGTGTGAGGCAGCAGAAAGGCTGCCCTGTGTGGTGTGGCTGCCTCTGCTCTGGCTTCGGATTAGGGGATGCAGGGGCTGCTCCCGCAGCATTCCAGAGCGGCACCTTCCTCTCCTGCACCCTCCTCTTCCCCTAGCCCTGGCAGGGGTGGGTGCTTGGCACTGCTCTCCCATTTAAGCAATAGGGGGAAGATCATCCCCATTGATCCCGGTTTTCCTGTCACCCTCGTGCCCGACTGATCGGCTGCTGCCCTGGTTCATACTGGATTTCAGATCCTTGGAGCTGAGCTGTCACATGCCACCACCTTCAACTACTAAAAGCAGCCATTTTTTATAGATTTTTATATATTTTAAACTTCTGCATGACTCAGGAGCACAGGGAGGCAGGGGGTGAGCAGGAGCAGCCCCTTGTTGGGGCAGGACCGGCAGGGTTTGCTTGGCTGGCAGAGGTGAGGGGTCAGAAACGTTTGTCTCATGCAAAACCAGAAAAACCAAGCAAAATGAGCCTGCTGTGAACTTGCTGCTCTCCCTGCAGTGTCTGTATGTGTCGCTCCCTGCCCTGCTGGAGTGCAACCCCTTCCAGAGTGAGTCTCGGGAGAGCTGGAGGGCGGCCCCGCCGCTGCCCGAGGAGCTCCGCAGGGTCGTGCTCATCTACCAGGCCGTGCTGGACCTGCTCCACCAGTATGAAGTGCACCCAGAGATCACCTCCCAGATGTTCGCCTACCTCTTCTTCTTCTCCAACACCCTGCTCTTCAACCAGCTCCTGGATAAGGGTCAGTCCTCCTTGAACTGGGAAATGCATAGGAGACTGACCTTGTGGGACACCCTCCAGTGCATCCCAGTGCCACCTTGGGGGGTACAGGAAGGAAGGGGCTGGAGATGGACAAGTCTCAGCAGTTATGGGGAGGCCAAGCACAGACCCAGCTGCTGGCTCCAGGGTCCCCATTCCCAGGAAAGGCTGAATCCCCTCCTCAGCCCCTACTGGAGCCCTGCCCTTTTCAGCTGAGCAGAGGAGGCTGAGGGCATTTTGGAGGGACAGCTCATTAATAAACTACTGCAGCCTGAGGTGCTAATTAGCCCTCATTAACACAGCTGCCCCATTGTTAGTGCCAGGTGAGGTCCAGCCAGCACCAGGAGTCATAGCTATGGGATGCTGGGGACATTGACCTGGGGCAGGGGCTGGGGGGACTGAGAGGCTGTTCCCTGATGGATGTTTTGCCTCCCCAGGCTCCTCTCTCGGCTGCTTCCACTGGTCTCAGGGGGTGAAGCTGCGGGCCAGCGTGCGGCTGCTCCTGGACTGGCTGCGCGGCGCCGGCTTCGAGCAGCTCGCCCAGCAGTTCTTCGCCAAACTCGCCAGCGTGGCCAACCTGCTGGCCATGCCTGGCTCCCAGCTGGTGCAGGTGAGGGATGCCCAGCCCATGGCTCCTGGCACTGGGATAGGCATGGGCAGGGGAGACCCTGCTTGGCATTTGGGGGGGGTCTCTATGCTCATGCGTCCCTTCTGCCTCCAGCTGCCCTTTCCCAGGGTGGTGGATCCGTGGGTGGGCATGGAGGGGATGCTCAGGCTCATTCCACATTCCCTGACCTTTCCCTCCTGTGCCCCTCATGAGTCCCTGCTCCTGGCAGGAAGCAGCTCCTCACCCCTGACATTCCCCTCTCGCTCTGTCTCCTCGCTCAGATGACCTGGCCGTCCCTGCGAGCCGAGTTCCCGGCGCTCAGCCCTGCACAGCTCCACCGGCTGCTGAGCCAGTGCCAGGCAGTGATGGACATGGGCTGCATCGCGGCGTGGCAGCCCAGCGAGGAGGAGAGCCCAGCCACCTTCCAGCCCGGTGAGCCCCTGGCTTTGCTCTCAGTGCTGCTCTGGTCATCGAGCTCCGGTCACCCGCAGGCTCCCTCCAAGGTTTTTATGTACAAACCAAACAGGCAATTCCCTTCCCCTCCCTGAGTCTCCTGGAGTAACTGCTGCAATTGGGAATAACCACGGCCCCGTGATTCAGATATTGCAAAGGATGCAAAGCGCACTGAGATGGGCATGAGGCTTCTTCTGTGGTCCTGAGTGAGGGATGCTGCTGGCTTGCAGCTCACTATATCCCTGATCCCAGCTGGGAGACTGCACATGGCCAAGAGCTGGGAGGCAGGAGCAGAGTGCAGCCTGGGCCAGTGCTAGCCTTCCTCCCTCTGCCTTTTAGATGAGATGCTGGAGTCCTTTGACAACCACCCACCCATCATTCTGCCCAGTGGGGGCTTCAAAGTGGACCTGGAGGTGGAGACGTTGGACGACAACATCTACCGGCACCTCCTTTACATCCGGCACTTCCTCTGGAGCCTGCAGAGCAAGAGCCCCCACACCGGCGAGGGGCCCGGCTCAGCACCCCCAAAGGTAGCCTGCAGCCCACAGAGGGACTGTTCCTCTCCTGGGTGGGCAGGAGGGTCTTGGGTCCCTCTGGAGATCCCTCCAAGCCCAGTGCCAAGGGTTTGCTGCCCTCGCCCGCAGCCTAGAGCTGTGGCAGTGCCCTCCTGGAGAGCTGCTGGAAGGATTAGTGCTGCTAATCCCCCAGCCTGAGGGGCATGGGAAGGTGAGCTGGAAGAACAGGCTCTTCCCAGCAATCCCATTAGGGGAGAGGAGGGAGGAAAGGGAGATGTCTGCAGGCAGTGCTCCCCTTCTCCCTGTGTGTTCCCTGTCCTCTCTGTGCTGCACCCTGCCCATCCCCAGCAGCCAGGCTTGCACAAAAGCAGTAATTAGCTAATGCCTGTAAAGCACAGGGAGGGTGATACGTGCTGTGGGTGCCAAACTTAACTGCCTTTTGCGTCCAGCTCTGTGGGGAGGATGTCCCTCCAGCAGGTCCCCTTCTCCTCTCCCATCCTACCCCACTGCACCAGCACAGGCACTACTACCTCCTCTCCTTTATGCTGGAGCCCTTGGGACACAGAAGGATCTGTGCTCCCAGTGGTGTTCCCCTCCAGTGGGATTCCCCAGCAGAGACATGACCAGGAGTCCCTTCCTGGCTGCCTGTAAACATCCCCAGCCCAGCCCTGGCCACAGAACTGGGAAGTAGGAGCTGTGCTGGGAAGCCAGGATAAGCCCTGGCGGTGTCCAGATTGCCCAGGCTTTGGCTGGAGCTGGCAGCCGTCCTGCCTGGGAAGCAACAGGGTGGTGGGGTGCAGGTAGGGAGTGAAAAGCACACGCAGGGGGTCCCACAGAGCATTTTCCTCCCTAAGAAAGAGGCATGCACGACGCCAGAGGTCCTGGAGGTGAGCGAGAGCCCGGCTGCTGCCCTGGGGAGCACCACTGCCCAGGAGGACTATCGCTCCCCGGGGAGCTGCGCTGAGCCGGAGTCAGAGGGGAGCCCCCGGCCCTGCCTGGCCACCAACGGCTGCCCCTGTGAGCACCCCGGCGAGCCACAGATCCAGGAGAAGCTCAAGCAGCTGCAGCTGGGTAAGGGTCCAGCCCCCAAGGCTGGCACGGCACCCACAGACTCCTCCTGCCTGCTGACACCGCCAACCACCCCCCTGAACTTCGACTCGGGGAGCCCGGAGTCCCCCCAGGGCACGGGCAAGGGGCTGCAGGACCCGCGGAGGAACGGGATGAACGGCACCAAGGGCAGCACCCCCGAAGGTACCGAGCGCTGGCGCTGCCCGGGGGTGGTGAGGAGGGCTGTGGGCGGTGCCAGAGCCGTAAGCCGCTCTCTCTGCCGCCAGGATGCTCGCCGACCCCCTACGACTACCCCACGCCGGAGTCTTCCAGCCGCAGCTCTGCCACCGATGACTTCTGCTACGTCTTCGTGGTGGAGCTGGAGAGGGGACCCATCGGGTTGGGCATGGGGCTGATCGACGGCGTGGTGAGTCCTTGGCAACCGCGGGATGGGGATGATGCCTCTCACACAGCTGGAGTGGGACACGGGGGATGTGGTTTATGCTCCCAGAAAAGCCAGCAAACAAGCCAATGGCTTCCCACGGGGGCAGGGCCTCTTCTCCTGGGGAAAACAAAGCACAGAGGGATCTCTCAGAGGATCTCTCTACTCCTGCATCTCTGAGCTGTGCATGCAAAGTCCATCGCAGCTGTCCTGCAGCTGGAGAGCAAACAGGCTCAGCTCTTTTGTGGAAGGAAAATGACTCAGCTGAGGTGTTTCCTCCACCCTTCAGCGGTGGCAAGGGAAGTGGAGGGGAGCAGGGGTGCCAGAATAGCTCTGCCGTTGCATAAGGTGGTGTTGGAATCCGCCTCAGTGGGGTGGGTCATCTTTCTAAATGGCCTTTCAGGGCAGTGCTGTTAGTCAGTAGGAAACAGAGCATCACTGAGCCCTGGGACAGCTGTCAGCACCGGGCTCCCATCCCAACATGGCCACAGGTTAAGGCTGCTTTACTCTTAATTAAATTGGACAGAAACAGATTGCCCCCACCTCTCCTTTCTGTGTATAAATTGACATAAAACTGAAGGATTGTATTTCCTTCCCGTTAGCACCATCACGTTCCCAGAGTTTCCAGGGTCCCACTTGGCGTCAGGCACCCACTTGGCTGTGAGCCCTGGGGGAAAGTCACTTTGCCTGAGGAGCTCAGCCCTTTGGGACCACAAACCTTTCGTGTCCCTTTGTTGCTCACTGCCTCTCCCTGCCAACAGCACACCCCCCTGTGCTCCCCGGGGATCTACATCCGCACCCTGATCGAGGACAGCCCCGCGGCCGCCGACGGCCGGCTCTCCATCGGGGACCGCATCCTGGCTGTCAACGGCACCAGCCTCATCGGGGCAGACTACCAGAGGTGAGTCACGCCTGGCCAAAGGGTCTGGGATGGACTCAGCGCTGCTCAGCTCCAGGTTTCCAGCTGTTTCGCTCAAAGAGCCCCCAGTGCTGCGGTCCTGGCACACAAACCAGAGGGTGCTGCGTATGAGCAAGCTGCAGAGAGAGAAGTGACCTGTGCAGGACAGTGGGAAGGGGGGAAGGCAGGTTTTGGGGGGTTTGGAAGAGGGATCATGAAGCAACAACTGGGGAGAAAAATGAGAGCTCCAGAGGTGGGTCTCAGCAGTGCAGAACTGCTCCAGCCCCATCCCACCCCAGGCTTCCACTTGAAGGTGGTGGATGGGGCAGCTCAGAGGCAGAGTCCAGGTGGCCACAGGACAGCGCAGCTTTGGGTTTGTTTGCCATTGTCGTGGCAGCACTAACCCAAAGGTCAGGCCCTCCAGAAAGCTACAGACAGAAGAGCAACAGGCTGCTTGTAACCCTGAGCAGGCACAGGGCAGAGGGGGCAGGTGTTTGGCAAAGGGGGGGTGTTCTGTGAATGTCCTGGGGGGTTGCCAGCCCATGGGGACCAGTATTCACCTCTCTCCCTGTTGCTGCTCTCTGCAGTGCTGTGGATCTCATCCGCTCTGGAGGGAAGAAGCTGCGGTTTCTGGTTGCCAAGTCGGACATGGAAATAGCCAAAAAAATCAGTTCCAGCTCCTCTGTCTCCTAGTCCTTGTGGTACCAGGATCCTTCTGCAGCAGCCTGTGGGTGCAGCTCTGGCTAAGGCTCACCTTGGGGGAGCCTGGAGCGAGGGAGAGCAAAAGGGAGGACCAGGACTCCACAACTGCCCTCAATTTGCTTTTGGACACTTTGCCCCTGCGCTGCAGCAGACGAAAGGACACGCAAGGATGGTGCACGCTTCTCTTACTGCACTGGCTGGGAGCATCATTCCTGATCCATTGCCCAGCCTCACCTTATACCTGGTGTTGTCCTTCTCAGAAGCTTTCCCGGTCCTTTGTCCCCTCTGGCAGGGGGCAGGAAGAGGATGCTCCTCCCCTGGGGACTGTAGGCAGGCTCCTCTGTTCCTCTAGGCTGGAGCCCTGTGTGGTATTTCATGCTGGCAGGCAGAAGGCTTGAAACACCTTTGGATTTTGAAGATGAACATGTGGGGCAGGCCTGGGCTTCACTGTGGCAGTGGCCACCTGAGGTGCTGGCACATCAGGCTGGAAAAGTGTGCCCAGCTCTGGGGGTGGTGAAGGCAGCACAAGCACCCAGGAGCGGGATTCCATGCAGGATGCGTCGCAAGGAGTTAAGTTCCCTGGTGCCATACTCAGGTGCCTTTCTGCTGCTGGGCTGCTTTGGATGGGAAGTAGCTACAGCAAAGGGCTGACACCACCAGCAGTTCCTGTGAGTCCCAGGGAGAGCCCCCTGAAGAAAAGGACTCCCTTGCTCTGCAGCAGATTTACTGCCCGGCTCCGGCACCATGATCCTGGCAGAAGGCCCCCAGGACTGATCCAGCAGCATGGGGCATCAACAGCAGAATGTCTCCTCACAGAGGGTTTGTGCCACCAGGAACTCGAGAGACCCTGGCAGCGCACGGGGCCACACCCCAGGTGTGGCTGACACCAGCCCAGACAGAGAAATGACACCTTGGCACCGTGTCCTGGTCCTCTCCCCACAGCTTTGCCAGGCTGTTGCAAGGCCACCCCGTTTCCTGCCCAGCTTGGAGCATCTCACCAGTGCATGCTGCTGACATGCTGATGGGTGATGGGTGAGGATGGGCAGCAGAGGCTCCCTTTGGAAGGACAGTCTCCAGTGTCCCAGGAACTGCTCTGCTACCTGCTGCTGACCACGGTGTCAGCGCTGAGGAACCAGCTCCACCGTGTGGCTGTCCAGACCCTGGCACACCTGGCCTCCTGCCTGCCGAGTCCTCCTCTGCTTTTAGCAACATTAACAGGATAAATCCGACCTGATTTCCACATATAGATGGATACTGAGACCTAGTTTAGTCGAACCCTATTAAAAACAGCCTGCAACAAAGCCCTCCATCACACTCTGCACGGCCTAGGCTCTGGCAGCAAATCAGATACTCACATGGCATCTCACAACAACGCTGCTCAAGGATTGTGATGCTAAAAAAGGATTGGCCTTAATGACACCTCACTGCTGTAGTTTTGGTTCCTGTGCTTAAGTCTCGCACGTCGCGGGAGGAGAGAGATGTCAAAACAATCCATGCAAGGGAAACACTCCACTACTGAATTTCAACACAGCCTGGCCTGTGCTTTCTAGGCAAGATGGACCAAGCACCTTCACCAAGACATTAGTGCCTTGCTTCTCTGCTAGGCCACGCTCATACCCCCTGGCTGGGGTGCTGCCCCAGCAGGGACTGGGAGCAGTGCATCCCTCCTGCCGCTGACTCGGCTGTGCCAGGCAGGTGAGCAAAGGCTCAGGGCCCCACGGGGCTCCTGGTGATTCACTCCACTTTGACTCAAGTAGGTATGTTGGCCTGTCATCCCCCACAGAACTTGAAATGGGCCGCCTAGGGCCCTTGGAAAAACTGCATGCACTCCTTACTCCCCTCTGCCTGCAAGCCAGGGCTTGGGGGAGGCTTGGTTTGCACTACAGTGCTGGGGCTGCATCCTGGCAAGTTCCAGCAGTACCAGCTCAACCCTCTGCTCCCAACTGAGCGCTCCTGGAGCTGGAAAACAGCCCCAGAGCTGTATGTTGCTCACAGTGCAGTCAGGTATTGAAACGGACTGTAAATAAACCCTGCTATTTACTAGTGTGCATGAGGCCTGGCTCCTCCTGGGAGGAGCCTGGGGATGGATTTACTTCCCTGTCTGTTAATACTGTACAGCTCAAACGTGTACAAACCTCTGGTGCAGATACAGAACACAGCATGGCGCCTGTCTGACACGGGGCTGGTGTATGTTAAGAAATGCTCTTTGTCAACAATAAACTGGATCAATAAATCTCTCTAAGCTCTGCTCTGGCAGCTGTCTCTTGGATCTCAGCGTGTTCACTCTGATGGTAAGACAGAAGAGTGGTGATGGCTCACAGCAGATTAACAGTCCTTCCACCACCTCCCAGAGGCTCAGCTGATCTGCTGCAAGAAGAGGCAATAAAAGTGCAGAGCCAGGTGTAGTGAGAGCAAAGGGAGGGATACAAGGCAGAGGAAGGGAGGGAAGAAGCACAACTCCAAAGGGGCACAATGTGCTGGCAGGGTGTTAATGCACTCATTCACTCTCCTGCCACATTCACACAAACCCACTGATATTTTCAATGCATACTGGCCAGGGAGGGATAAGACAAGCTTAGGAGATAAAAAAGCAACAGGCGCTGGGACACAGAAATACAAAGAACCTCAGAGCAGAAGAGCAGCCTCAGCTCTACTTATTCCTGTTTTCTGTTTCATTTGCAATCATTTGTTCCTCATTTCCAGTTAAGATCAGCCTTGAGTGTCAGCAGTGTCCAGTGAGTTACTCCAGAAACCTCCTGCCCTCACACTGGCATGCAGCCAGGAGCTGGCTCCAGGAGCTGGGTGACCATCCTCAGGGCCAAAGGGAGGGAGTCATTCACCTCTCTCTGAAGCCGTGTGCTGGCCACATCCGTGGGGGGAGTGAACACAAACTGAGCCACGCTGGGCATCTTCAGCAGGTTCATGAGCTCAGTTGCCCGAATAAGGATCTCCTCCAGGTCCTCCTCGCAGTAAACAGAGGTGACAGCAGGGCTCTGCACAAATGTCCTCATCTTGGACAGGAACATGGACACTCTGCAGGAGAGAAAGATGCAGACATCAGCTGGCAGGATCTTTACACCCAGCCAGGTCACTACTTAAGCCTGTGAATGCCCACAGACTAGTGCAGTTGAACATCAGGTGACAGAGCATTAGTCAGCAGATTGAATCCCACTTCCCCAAAAAGTGCCCCTCCACAGCTTATCTCCTCTGTCCTGTTTCAGTTTCAGGTTCCATCAGTCGACAAATTCAGTTATTTATCAGTAGCGAACCCATGAGATCTGCACTTTTCAACCCTTTGCCCGTCCTCACCTGGGGATCAAGTCCTGGCTGCGGGCTGCCAGCTTGGTCAGGGTGGCCATGAGGACACTGATGGCACGGGGGGCACAGCTGGGGGTGCTGGCCAGTGGCCGGAGCTGGGTGATCTCAAACAGCACGGCCTCCAGGGTCTCAAAGAAGCGCGTGATCTGCTCCACAGTGCAGCGCTTGTCGTAGGACACCGACAGGTACTCCCCGACAGCCCAGACCTGGGGCAAAGGCAGACGGGCTCAGGGTAAGCACAAGGAGAGGGAATCAAGTAACTTTTAGGGAACAGAAAATCAGGTTAGCTAATGCTCTAGGGAGAGAGGAGGAAAGGGAAGGTGACCACCAGATTGCACCGCAGTTGGAGCAGCCTGTGGCAGAGCACCCCACTCACCAAGTGGGTGAAGAGGGGCTCCTTGCTCTGGATGTTGCTGACTGCTCCCGAGAACTCCAGAATCTCTGTGGACAGTTCCACGACAAGTGCAGGGTGCAGCTTGCAGAGCATGGCCAGCTGTGAGCTCAGCACCCTGGGGCAGAGAGAAGGGCAGAGCTCAGACCATGGGCAAGGTGATCATCACCCATCCGAGGAGGGGCTGGCAGGACCCAGCCATTGGCACAGTGCCGTACCCTCAGGGTGTTCCTGTTTTTCACCCTCCAAAGATGTGTCACAGCAGGGACTGGGCCACAACTGAAAAGGCTCTTGGGCTGCCCTGGGCTGCCAGGCTGCAGCCAGTGGAAGGGCTGGGAGCTCGGCTGGGTCTCCTGTCCCACCTCACCTGTACACGTCATCTCTGAACGCTGGGATGTCGTAGAGCTGGTCGCTCCTCTGCAGCAGCAGCACCACCAGCTGGTTTATCAGACACCCATCTGCAAACTGAAAACCAGCCCTTGCTTCAGCAAGGTCTGAAACAAGTAACTTCTAGCAGCCAAACCCCAAACTACCCAGCCAGGTAAGACAGCTGGCAGAGAAACTGCCTGATCTGGCAGGAGGGGAGCAGTGCACAAAGCAGCTATCAGGCACTCTGCTCTCACCCCTCTTCTTTACAAGTGAACCTGACACTGTACCATGGAGCTTTTCTGCTTCTCTGCATGAAGTGGCCAGCTCAGTGCTGGTTCATGCCAGTATTAAACCCACCTTCCCTCTCTTGAAGCTGCAGCATCTTAATTTTGCTTCTGTGACTGTTCTTCACGTAACAAGAGACCCCCGTGGCACAAGTGGGGCCAACCTCTCCCAGAAGGACCTACCTTTGCCACAACCCCGAAAAAGAGCTCCAGTAAGACAGGGACAGTCTCTGCACACTGCACCACCCTTGGGTTTCCAGCCAGGGATCCCAGCAGCTGCCGAAGTGGAATCAGACTGTGGGCAAGACAAGAGTTACAGCTGAAGGCTTGTTCCCAGCTACTCTCCTGGCTGCCCTCCCCTGTCCCCCACATGGCCTCTGAGTGCTGGCAAAGCTGACACAGGGAAATCCACCTCAGCCCAGCCTGAGAGTGGCTGTGCCTCTCCCAGTAATGCCAGTGCTGCCTCCCAGAGCTGAAGGGCTGAGCCACACCCTGGTGACAGGCTCCCACCTCTCTGGGGTGTCCTCGGGAGCAGATCTGGTGCGGAGAAGATGCTGGAATGTGCTCTTGTAGAGGGGATGACGAAAGGCTTCCAGGCAGGTGGCTGGTTTCACAGCTGGGTCACTTGTGGCCTTCTCAGAGGTAGGAAGAGCAGCTGACCTGGCAGGAAACAGACACAGAACGTGCTGCATTATGAAAACAGGCCAGGACAGAGCTGGAATCATGAGCACTGAACAAGTGACAGCAAATTCGTTAGTCCAGGCCCTCTGGCAGACAATTAGGATGACAGAAAATTATGAGCTCAGACCCTCCCCACGCTCAGGCAACAGTTCCAGACTTGTCTCTGTATCACTCCCGGGAAAGGGAAAAATGGCACTCTGCACCCTCAGTCATCCAAGCCCACCAACATCTGCCTCTTGGATGACTCTCTTTTCTAAGCACTCCAGACAGAACTGTTGATGTTGGGAGGAAGAGTAGAGGTACAGCCAGTTCCAGTCCTATTTCATCTTCCTGGAGACTCACAGTTCCTGATGGCCTCAGGAAGAAATCTCTGGATGCCTTTAGGGGAACAATGCCAGAAAAGAGGGGTAAGAGCAGGGGGGGAAGATCAGGTAAGTCCCCATGTCTGTGCTGAGGTGCTGGCTCATGGCAGACTCAGCATGTGGCAACCATTTGGAGCTGGATAGGGAGAAGGGAATCACAGCAGCTCCCCGAGCCCCCGAGACAGTCCAGCTTGGTATTAACCTGACTGCAGATCTGTGACAGCAGCAGCCACAGGAAGGCTGAGGCTCAGAGAAGAGTGTACTGGGCTGTGGTCAATGATGATCAAGTGAGAGGAAGGGAATGTGCATTACCTGAGCTGGATGTCCAGAGCTGCTGTCAAACAGGGCAGGTCAAGCAGCAAATGGAAGATCTCAATGGCTGTGCCTGCATCCAGCAGAAACGGGAGAAGGTCCACAAACTCTGAGATAAGGGGTGGGCTGTTCCACGCCAGGAACTGCAAGGAACAAGCACAAACTGCTGCACTATCCCTGCTACCTCACCACACACCCAGACAATTCCATGCTGTGACAGAAGGGATGGGGAAGGGAAAACCACTTCTGAAAAGCAAAACCAGAGAAATCTGAGAGTTTGGTCAAAACCCAGGAGGCTGCTGGAAGCTCAGCACAGGCCTCTGGCAGCTGCTTCAGTGGCTGGTAAGCTGCAACTTATTAAACTTTTCCAGAAACAAAGTGCTGTGTCCTGTGTTCACAGTGCTTCCCAACCCACTGGCAGTCCTGCTAACACAGACTCTCCCCTCCTGGCAGTGCCAAACACACCCAGAACCCTCTTCCCTCTTAAAACTCTCAGTTGCTTTTATAACAGTCCTTCTTGCCTGTGCTTTCCCTGGCACTGACATGGAGGCACACTGAGGGCTCTGGGGTGAAAACAGGAAGTTCTGGGGCACAGAAAGGAATGTGAAGCAGGTTCTCCCCTCTGCTGCTCCAGCAAGTTGTACCTTGAAAAGATTTGGGAAGCTCTGCCTGAATATGCTGGAGGTGTCTGTGAAGAGCTGGCTGTTGTCTTTGCAGAACTGGACGAATTCGAAGGCCAGTGATGGGTTGTGGAAGAGCTGGGCCGGGATATCAGTGAACAAGTGTTTGTAGATTGCGTCCGAATCCACAGCTGCCAGTTTGCCTGGGAGGAAAACAACACACTGCTGGGCACAGCCCACCCAGCAGCCCTGCCAACACAGGCTCCAGGGGCTAAGCTAGACCTGGATTATGTTTTTCTAAAGAGCATGGGACCCCTCATCTTCCAGGTCTCCTGGATTGGGATCATCCATCCCAGAGTACAGCCAAGGTGGAATTAGCCAACTCTGGCAGCCAGCAAACTGTCAGGACAAAAGGCTGTGCTGGAGTATGCAAGACTAGATTGTGGATGAGGGAGTGGGAGCTGAGGACTTACTGTGGTTCAGGAAGAACTGGGCAATGGGCAGCAGTGCCCTGGCATAAGTGGCATCCCCACAAATCCTGCCGTGCAGGATTTTCAGGAAGGAGGCAGCGCGGTGCACGTAGGAGGAGTCCTGCTTGCAGATGATGTCCATGATTGTCACTGCCTCAATGAGACACTGCAGGAGAGCAGAGAGTCAGGCTGGAGTAGGGGAAGCCACAACTCCCAGAGTTTCAGCCCCACCTCGGTGTACTTACAGCTTTCTGCAGGTCTCCGTCATCTTTCTTCAAGGGTCCTGCCAGAGAAAGGAGTCCAAGTTATGCTTTGAGCCCAAACAGGAACATCAGACTGGCAGTTTCAGCACTAACTCCAATTTCAGGACAGGCAGGAACACATACTGATCCCGATTCCAGGCTAACGACAAGTTTCACAGCCTCCCCTGCAAATCAAGGGGAGGAGGCAGAACGTGGCCATTGCCTCCAAATCCCTCCCAATACCCCAGCTCAGGGCTGGTCAATGACTTGCACCAGCAGCTGCAGCAGGTCCCACCCCTGGAGCCTGGCTGTGGACTCCAAGGAGTGAGATCCCAGCCCAAGCATGCAGTGAGACAGAAATCTGCTCAAGAACAGTGGCAGGAGAGCTCCAGGGAGGGTTCATGGCAAGACTCACGCCGGGTGCTCTGCTCAGTCAGCCGCTGGCAGTACTCGAAGGCTTTCTCCCGCAGATGCTCCTTTGGGGGAAGGAGGCGACTAGAGCTGGATGGAGTTGAGACCATGGATGTAACAGACCTGTCCACTCCTGGTTTGTCATCTATAGAATAAAGATTACATGTGTCAGCTCCTGCCATGGGCGATGTAACCCACACTGTGGGCCAACAACAGCACCGGAGCTGACTGTCCCCAGTGCAGGGTGAAAAACAGGAGGACAGGGGAGAAGGAAATGTTACAAGAACACTAAGGAGATGCTGCCTCCCACCACCCAGTCCTTCTTTCTTAGGGACCCATGGGGCTTTATCTGAGAGCAGGGGACTCACTGAATGAGTAGCTCCTCATGTAAGGCTCACCAAGGATCAGCCAGCAGGCTTTGTGATACTCCTCCCAGAAGTCTCCCTGCTCCTAGTCCAAGATCTCTGAGCTCTTGCCCATATTCCTGCCACTGAGAATCACAGAATGCTTTGGGTTGGAATGGACCTTAAAGATCTAGTTCTAACCCCTTGCCAGGGACACCTTCCACTAGACCAGGTTCTTCCAAGCTCCATCCAACCTGTCCTTGAACACCTCCAGGGATGGGGCAGCAACAGCTTCTCTGGGCAACCTGTGCCAGGGCCTCACCACTCTCACAGGGAAGAATTCTTCCTAATATTTAATCTAACCTACTTCCACTTTGAAACAGAGGAGGCTGCTGGTTGCTGGTGCAGTCACCTCAGAGGACATACCCCTCTTTGGGGCTGCAACTCACCCTGGCCTTCAGTCCATACCTGGATTAGGGGCCTGCCCCTCCTGGCCCCCATAGCACAGCAGCCAGTTTCTCAGCATGGAGAAGGCCTGCACGTTGAGCCACTGGTCCTTTGTGTAGTGCTGGCCCACAGAGAGCACTGTGAAGAAGTCTGTGGCAATGGCACCATCCACCTCTGTGACAGGAGCAGGCTGAGAGAAAAGATGCAGCAGGTCAGACCCTGAGGGAAGGGCTGAATGGGAAGGCAGGGAAAACCTGACTGAGCCCATGGAGACAAGTAGCCCTCATTTAGGATCCTGCAAGAGGGCAAGTATCAAACAGAGAAAAGCCAACTGTGTTGGATCCTTCTGCCCAGCTGAAACACTCCAAACTTTCCTATTCTCTCTGACACTGGCCTCATCTGCAATCACCTTTTACTCTGAGGTACGTGGGCACTAAGACTCTTCCCTTAAAACTGCTTCAAGGATTTAGGTTGGATATTAGGAAGAAATCATTTACAGAGAGTGATCAGCCATTGGAATGGGCTGCCCAAGGAGGGGGTGGATTCACCATCCCTGGAGGTGTTTAAGATGAGACTGGATGTGGATTCTATAATTCTAAGATTAAATCTCTGGCTCTACAGCAGAACCTTTAAATCTCAAAGCTATAAATCCCCCTACTTTGCTTTCCTGTATCTTCACCACTTACTCCACAGAAAATGCTAAAGAACAGCAGCACTTCCAGGCTACCACTTTCCAAAGGAAGGTGATTCTGGGAACCTGACTTAACAAACACCCCTGTGAGGTGACCATGGCAACTCAGCACTCACCTGTTTGGTTCTGGGACTGGAGAAGAAACCTCCTGAGGGCTGAGCGACTCCCTGCTGAGTACTGGCATACCTCAGCCAGCCAGCCAGCTTTCTACTGACAGCATTGGTCTGCTCTGTGCAAGGAAAGTCACAGGGTCACTGCCAGACCGGGCAGAGGAGCAGCCTCTGCACCATACCCCTGTTAACTCTATTTTTCTCCAGCCTAGATCCCTGTCTCTCTGATCCAGGAACTGGATCAGAACTAAAGGAACTGGCATGCCAGGGTTGGATGCCCTGTACTTCTCATCCTGCCTCAGAGTCAGGCAGTGAGTGCTGGAACCAAGAACTTCTGCTACCACATCAGTCAAGAGGTATTTGTTCCTTTGTCTCCACCCACAGCTGCCATTGGAAAGAAGGTGCAAAAATCCTGTCACTCTCTTCAGGCAGTGTCTGGCTTCAGCTCTGCAGCCAAAGGCATAAATCCCTCCCCGAGGACTCACAGGTAATCCTGCCTGCTCTGCCAGCCCATACATACATCCCTGCCCAACATCCTCCCCAAAGCTTCTCCTGCACACTGCACGACTTCTGCAAACCTCCCAGGAAACTCCCAGAAACCAACTCTTGCTCATAACACAAATCCTCATGGTTTTAAGCCTGGAATGCTCTCCTAGCTTTACTCGCCAGGGTATATCACTCATCACTACCAATACCGTCCTGCCTTTCTTTTGAAGAGCATCTCTAATTGTTTCTGCTGCTCTCTTGGACAGATTCACAGGCACATCTCTGCTTCTGTCTCTCACTTTTGTTGATGCCCTTCAGGATAGCTACAGTTTCACACTCCTATTGCATCTGGAGACCACAGCTAGAGCTCTGTGATACAAATCCACACCCAGGATTTGACTGCAAGGCCCAGTCCCATTTTTGTGTGTTTGAGTGATCTCACCCAGTAATTTCACTTTCCTTGTGGCCCAGGAGTCACTTTTGACAGCAGTTTCTAACCAAAGCCTTCTGATCACTACACAGATCACAGCCAGGTGGCAATCTCAGCCCTTCCTACATATTTACCTTCAGTTAGAGATTCTGGTGAGAGACTGATGACATTTGCCAGGACAGGGAGGAGGAACAGAGCGCTCTGACCCTCAGGCAGTCTTCCTTCAAGGACTTTTACAACCCGCTGCCCCACAGCAGCTGCTTCACCCTTCTTATTCCCCTTAAAAATAAAGCAGAGGTAAAGCTGGGCAGACAATCTACCAGTGCTAGAGCCCAACACCATGCAACCTCTTCCATCAGGCACCAGCACAAAAGTCAAACACAAAAAGGACTCACAGCACAAGCTATTTTACCACATTTTACAGAGATTTTCTGCAATTTGAATTCACAGATCCCAAATGATGGGGCTGCTTGTGTGTGTAACTGAGTAATGTTTACACTGTGGAACTGCAGGACAGTGTCAAGGCTGGATATGGGTGAGAGGAGCTGTGGAAGGCAGCACATCAGCAATACTTCTGTGGTTTCCGTTTCACTTCCTCTAGCTAAGTAAGACTCAAATGAGCATCAGAAACACAGGAGGCATTTCTAAACACATAGTGAAACTCAGAATGAGAAGTTTCAGAAAAATATTTCATCTTTAACAGGCACAATAACAGTAAAAGGAGTAGGGGAAAAAAAAAAGAAGTTTCCAGCCAGCACTTAAAACAGGAAAATCCTCATGTTTTCTTCTCCTGGGAGCATCTGGATCTTTGCAGTGTCATTCACATTTACAGCCCTACATGTTTTATAGGTTCTGTGTGCATTTTTTTATATTTGGACATGAAAGCTGGTATCATCAAAAGGAGTAGTAAACTCACTTGAAAATCTTTTGCTCTCCAGGTTCAAGCAGCCCTGATTTGAAATCTATTCCAGCAGCCAGCACTAAAGGGCTCCTTTTTGTTTCCAGGCCATCAGTTTCTAAACATTACATTTTTAAGCAGCTTTTGTTATCAAATGCGAAAAACAAAAAAAGCTGCTATTTTTCCCTATGCAAAGCAGAATAATGAGGTTCCTTAAATGAACACGGTAATGCTTCTGCTTTTTCCTGTATACTCTCAATTGATTTTTACTCTCCTTGAGCTCAGGGAGGAGCTCAGGAACAGGGAACAATCAAAAAGCAAATCCATATTGACAAGGGAAGATTTGTGACTTGACAGGTCATTTACCTGAGCCAGAAGGACGGAGGATACCAGGCTCAAGAGCTTTGTATCCTGAATCTCATCACAGCAGAGGATCAGATCATCACAAGGTGACATCTCTCTCAGGATGGCAGCACATAACACCTGAACCTGCTCAGGGCTTTTGGACGAGCACAGCACTGTCTGCAACAGCTCCACAAACTTGCCATCCAGCCTGCAAGAGCCACAGCAAAGCATCACTGCCAGGCAAGAAAAGATTCAGACGATTATTTCCTGCGTATTTCTGGCTTGGGGATGATCCCCCTTGACAGTGACTGATGTCACCTTATCATCTCCACTTCTGAATGCTGTTCCTCCTGGCAGAGAGCTCAGTGACACCAACACTTGTTACTCCCCCTGCAAAAGCAGCCAGGCACCTTGTGCTCAGCAAGGAGAGGGGGGAAAAGGCAAAGAGGGGCTTAATGTATATATCGAACTCAGGGTTTCCAAAAAACAGGGCGGATGTTTTAAAAAGCGCTAACCCACCCCCTTTTATTTGTTGGGGTTAAGGAAGCAAGGCTTTGCTCCCCCGAGCCCCGGGGCCGCTCACTCACCTGCGGGGGTACTTGGTGGCGGCCACGGTGAGGTGCAGCCTCCGCAGCCCCTCCGCGGCCTCGGCGCCCGGCTCGGGGCCCTGCAGGAGGGCGGACACGCGGCCGGCGAACCTCCGCAGCTCCTCCTCATGGATCTCCCTGCCGGGGGAGGGGGAGGACAGCGGCCGTCAGGACCCCGGACCCGCAATTCCCACCCCCGCACACACACACACCCCGGGTCCGGCTGCTCCCTCAGCGCCGCGCCTCGCCAGGAGGGGTGTCCCTGCCGCGGTGCCCGTCCCGCCGGGATCCCCGCGCACCTCGCCTGCCTGAGGAAGCTCTCCGCGGCCGCCGAGAACATCCCGCACCCCCCGCCCGGCCCCGCGCCCCGGTGCGCGCCCAAAGCGGCCCCCCATGGCCGGCCGGGGCGCCGGGGCCGCCTCCGGGGGAAAGCGGCGGCTGCTGCACGAAGGTTCCGCCCCGGCCTGCCCGCACTGAGGAGCAATGCCGAAATTATCCCCGCTGGAGATCATGGACTGTTTCCAGGTGCTGCTGCTGTTGTTGTCCACCTCAGGAGTCAGCGCGAAGTTTGGTTCCCAGGCCATCCCGCCATGAAGGGAGCGGCTCTGGGGGCTCAGATCTATGGAAAACATCATCACGTGGCAGAGAGATGCCAGAGCTGGGTTTTTTAAGAGAGTGATGGTAAACAGTATCATATCAGCCTTTCTAGCAACCTGGTCACAAAGCGGTGTTTTCCAAAACTGACAGGAGATGTTAAAAATAGCTGCTCAGCAGGTGGGTCTCCAGCACTTCCAAAAGGTTAAAAATCCATTAGTATTTCCCCATCAGTCTCGTCTCTCCTGACTTCTAACGAGGCAGAAGCTCTCACCACCATGCTGAGCATCCCCTGCGAGGAGGAAAAGGTGTCAGGGAGGAAAGGCTGGCATTTTGACCTTGGGTACTTCCCTGCCCTGCGCCCTCCAGGCATTAGAGTTCATTAACAGCGTTCCTGGGTAATTAGCCAGCAGAGCAGCAGCTCCCCTTTGCCCTGGGAAGACCAGCAGCATCCGTCAGCCCAGCTGGACCTGTCAGAGCTGGAGTAGAGGGGAGCAAGGAAGATCATTCAGCTTTTCTATGCACACTTTCTCCTGCCTGGGTCAGAAAATACACCCAATGCACATGGGGAACCAAAGACAGGGCAATTTTAAAAGATGCTCCCCAAAACTGGCTCTGCTAAACACCTTAGCTCACTGTGTACTATGTTATTATTTTTTATTTAGTTAATCAATTAAAAAAAAATGAAGCAGCTGTGGCTGCTTCATCCCTGGAAGTGTTCAAGGCCAGGCTGGACTGAGCTCTGAGCAACCTGGTCTAGTGGAAGGTGTCCCTGTCCATGGCAGGGGGTGGAACTAGGTAATTTTTAAGGTCCCTTCCAACCCAAATCATACCGTGATTCTATGAATTACAGCTACTTTATGTCAACTGAGGTCTTAAAAGATACTCCTGTTTAATTTTGGAGCTCAGAGTGTCGAGTCAAAACAAACCCAGAACTTAAATTGTGGCTGCATTAGGAGGACAAGGGAGGAAAAGTCCAACTGTAAGGTAGATGTTTTCTGACCTCATATGCTTACATCAAACCATCATTATGAGTTACAGGGGAACACACTGAAATAGTTTATCTTTCAAAATAACAATGTTTCACTTCATGACAAAAGCTGGAGCTGGAGGAATAGTTTATAACCCCCAGGGGAAGCATTACAGATCTCAAACACACGCACATTATGTTCACTCTGCTGCGAGTCAACAGCTGCCCAAATAACTGCCAAGGGATCAAAAGTCTGTGAACTCTGGAACAGTGCAAGGTGTGCAGATAAATACTTACTTCCTACATAAAATAAAAAAATATCAAACACACTGTCCCCTCACACTGTGAGAACAACCCAAACTGCTGCAGGAAACTCACCCCCCACTATGATACCACACTGGAAAGGTTCAAGTCTGTCACCCCAAAGCAGCAAAGCAATTTCAGGGCATTTTCTCTTTCATATATAATTTTATTTCTGGTTATAGAAACAAATGCTAAGAGGAGAAGCAACATTCCCCAACCACATACATCAAATTAAGGTAACAGAACAGTTAAAATAAATGAAAAAAAAAAAAAAAAGTAGAAATTTAAACTTTGTTATAGCTTTAAAATATTAACGTTCTCGATACATTAGAAATCACATTCAGATCTCAAATTACTTAAAAAAATGTATGGCTCCATATTAAAAAAAAAAAAAACAAACAAGCAAACAAAACCACTGTATCCCATTTGATGTGGAAATTGCAGATCCTGCTCCTTGGATGCAGGATCCCACCCTCGTGGGAGCCACGGTCTGCCTGTGCAGTTGAGCATCTCACAGGAGCAGTGCTGCAACATGGCCAGAGAAAGGTGGTGAACTTCACATCCATTGCCCCAGGTGGAGCTTCCCCCCTTGGGATACACACCTGCTTTGTAAAAAGCACTGATAAAACGAAAACAAGTCACAAAAAATACTTTTGATATCAGCTGTAGAAAAAAAACCCCCACAAACCCCGAACATCTGGCTGGAGGTGTTTTGCACAGGTAACACCAGGAACTGAAATGCAAGCATGGCTTTAGTTGCCCCTTCCATCACCATCTTTAAAATAAGTGCCAAACCAAGGGGAAAGGGGTAAGGCTGGCCCAGGTCTCTGTAGCAAACCCTTCTGTCAAGCCATTGAGGTATTTCAGGTTCTCCTCTCAGCCTTCCCTTGGGGACTCGGTGGGAATGTGCATCTGCAGAACAGGGGGGGAATCAGATTTTTCTGGATTTGTTTTTTAGAGCAATTATTCAGAGTTGGATCTGAATTTCCAGCTTTACCACCCATTGCTCACATACAGCTTTTGATTTATCCCTAAACAGTTTTTAACAGTCCTTTGGATAACAGTCCTTTGGATAGCTACAGACTCGTAAAATGCTCTTTTTGGCTATGTGGAGGTCGGCTGGCAGGCTGGACAAGGCATGTCTAAAACCCAAGACAAGATATGGGTCTTGTAAGATTTTTGTATTTTAAAGCCATTTTCTGTATCAGCACATTTGAATGAGCCTTTTTTTTTACATTCTGTCTTCTATTAAAGCAAAAAGATCTTAAAAACAATAGTCTGGTTCCCTCTACTTCAGGCCCATTTGAGGGAGGAAAAAAAACCAGGAGAGATTAAGCAACTTTAGGTTTACAGTAATTCAATTGCTACAGAGCCAACCTGCCTATTTAGCAGCCTGCCCACCTCCCAAGAGCAGCATGTAAATCAGCAGAACATCAGGATGTTCTGCACCAGACTTTTAGCAGCAAGACAGTGAAACAGAAGGAAATCTCACTTTTTCTGCTCCATTTAAATCTCATTTTTCTTCAGCTAACAGCCATTTCTCCTCACTGTTGCCCTTAGCTTTAAGAAAGGCTTTGTCTGAGAATGCTTGAAGTGAAACTGAGGTGGGGTAGAAGCAGGACAGAGAGGGGGAGATCACAGCGAAGGGGCATCGCTTAACTCGGCAGCAGACATGAGGAGTAACCAAATATCAGGGGAAATCTGGTTCTCACAAGGGCTGTTTTCTGCTGAGAAGGAAAGCTGCTTCCTTTCACTGCTCCCATTTCTGTTACTCTTCCTACCACCAACCCTGCTCTCCCTTAAGTACTGAAGCCCCATCACCAGCCAGTGATCACCGAGGCGAAGCCTCAACTCAGGTCCTCACAGAGAAAGGAATTTCTGCAACAGCAATTAGGAAGCCAACTATCACCTGCTTTTAAGAATAATTCCCAGAAGATCCCAGTGGGTCAAAATACACACTTCTGTGAATTTAGTGATCCTTGTGGAATGAAATTTGGCCTGTTTGGTAAAATGTACTCCCTGTGAATGGGAACATGAGAAAAACTCTTCTGTATTTAAGGGGATATACACACACCTCGCCCCACAAAGAGACAGAAGCACGATAAAAGGAAAATAATCTCACCACAGAGGAAAAGAAACTATTTCATAGTGCCCCAGTGTTAGCTCAGCCACCTGGCAGGGAGGAATTCCTCAGCCTTACAGCATCCTCGTGGACCCATCATAAATATCCTTTGTTAGAAATAAGGTCCCATTATTTACAGAGCAGAATCTGTAAAGAACTCCCCAACATCACAACTACAGATAATTGGAGACAAGAAAGGATTCCAGCTTTCATTAGTGCCATTTTGGGGGATTTTCTTCCAGAGAAGCAGCATGGACTGGGGTGGCTGAAAGCACAACAAAGCCAGAAGCAGGGCTCCTACACAAGGAAGATGCAAGTACCAAGTTGTCCCTTCTGCTCTGCAAGAGGAATGAAAGCAATCACTGAAGTAAAGCTGCTTCCACTGGCTGCCCACATTCGTTACAAAAACAGGTACATCGTTCTTCAGGAGTCAGTGCCTGGTGCAGGAATTTACCAACATACTGTATAAAAGTCTGTGTAAGTACCATTTAAAAGAAAGAAATAGTCATGGACCATTTATATATCTATATTGACACACACGCTCACACACGCACACACATTAATAAATATAAATTTTATGTTTACACAGATCTAATTTAATATTCTCTGAAAAAAAATATTTAAAGGGTTTCTTCCTTAGCTGCCACCCATGAATTGTCAATGTTTGTTTGTTTGGTTTTTTCCTATCTTGAGAACAAAGGGGTAGATTTGGCACAACTACCCTCAGGCTCTGAAACTAAAGTGACAAGTAAGGAGAGGACCAGCCATACATTACGAAAGGTTTTAATTCAGTGTTGGTAAATTGAAAAGGTATCAAAAGAATTTTCTGAGCATATAAATAAAAAGGTTGACAGTTGATAAAAAATTTGGAATTTAAATATAGTGCTCCAAGAAAACCAAGTATTTTTCCAAACCTCTCGCTCGGGCCAAAGTAAAATGCTCCCTGGTGCGTTGCTGCCCCACGAAGGACACCCTAACAAAGAAAGCCCACCCTCACAGCCAGCTAATTCCCACTGCAGATTACTGTATGGGGATGTATCCCCACCCGTGTGCACAAACACGTGCAAGTAACACAGCCAGCAGAGAGAGATGCTGATCCCACTAACCGCAGCCAAACAGCTGCCAGGCAGCCGCACAGAGAGCGGCTCCAGCTCTGTTTTGGTCAGGTGCAGATCAAAATGCAACCCCACCAGTTCCAGCACTCCAGATGACCTTGTAGTGTAACTGTTTTCTGCAGCACAGCTGGCCCCGTTGGAAGCTACACTTTCCGGCAGTAGTGTATGCTATAGTAGTAGCAGCTTTGGCGTAATTTTTCACCCAGAAGGAAACAAAAAGTTACATGACTGAACAATCTGTTGTATAACTGCAGCCTAACACACAGATCCTCGCCAGATGCAGACCTTCAAGCAATGGAATTAAATTAGGAGTTCGATTAAAGGACTCTGGAGTTGACAGAAAGAACTATACAAATAGAGGGGGAAAAACTGATGAGGAGCAGAAAAAGGAGCTGCCCAAGAGACTGGCTGGCAAGAGAAGACAGATCATTTGCTGCAGGATGCCATTTACAAACTCAAAAACTCAGTGTGCAGCAAGGGCAAAATGATGAAGCAAGTCCTGTTCCATTAGAGGTTCATTTTTAATGCCCAAGTCCAAATTATTAGCAGCAAGACTTAAAAAACCTCAAAGATTTTGCAGCAGGGTAGAAACTCAAGGCAAGTTCCACACTGGATTTAAACTATCACTGGATAAGGTAAAGCAGATATTTGGAGGTGATCAGGATCCTTCAGTGTTGCCTCCTGCTAAAAAAGCTCCAAGACTCAGGCTGGCACTGTTCTTTGGAAGAGAGGGACAAGGTATTTGCATATGTACAAATGAAATACAGAGCATTTCCAGTTCAGTTTGTGACTCGTTTCTCACACTGACACTTGTCTTGCAGCAAGAGCCTGAACAGGTCTGGGCTGTACAGGCCAAACTGTAGCTATGAGGCCAAGGAAAGGGATTCCTTTTCCAATCCATCCAGCATTTTCCAGATCATGTTTGCAGAACTGTGCCTGCTTTCGGGCTCCCCAGTACAAGACTCACAGTGACCTGCAGCAATTCCACCTGATGCCCTGGAGCCTGAGCACGTGATGTATGAGAAGACACCAGGACAACCAGCTTGGTTCAGCCTCAAGAAAAGGAAGCAAACAGGGAAAATCTTACTGGAATCTTCAACTACCTCTATGGAAGATGCAGAGAAGGCAGAGCTAGGCTCTTCTGAGAGGCAACAAACACATGCAGCTGCACGGGAAATTCTTCCTAAACTGCTGAGAAGGTTTCACCTCCTGGGTGGTGAGAGTGGATTGTCTGTGGAAACAGAACTAATGCTGGGTTAAATCCTCATCATCCAAGATCCCCAAATCCAGATATGGCAGGGAAACATTTTTCCTTTCACCCTACATTTTAACGTTCATTTACACGCTTGCACACATCAAGTGTGATACCAAATATCTCTCTAGGAACACCCCCTGCTAAGACAGATGAAAAGCTCTAACACCAATTTAACATTGCCAGCAGGCAGGGAAAAGTGTTCCACACCACACTGCACGAAAGCTCAGGTCAGATGCTCTCACTTGCTTTGATACAGGTCCCTACCTTCCTGTGCTCCAAGTCTGACTGCATTGCTGGTATTTCCCTACTGAAAATGAAAAAAAAAAAAAAAAGTGGAAATTAACTCTGAAAGGCAGGTCTCTGAAACATGCAAAACCAAGTTTACTCCCTCCAAAACCTGAAGCCAGACCATGACATTGATTGCAGAAGAAGTTTAAAGGCTTCTGTTAGTTAATAGTTAGTTAACTATTTCTTTCCCCTTACAAAGCTTTAATATGTCTCTGAAAACACACCCCTGAATAAGCTCTGCCCAACAGTAACATGTCTAAAACACAGAAGGAAAATTAACACAGGGTGACCAAACTGACCTTTCTCAAGCTGCTCTGGAGCAATAGGTATTTTCATCCTTGAGTCCTTGGGCAGAGCTTAATGCAAGGTGCTGCTCGTGTCAGTGGATAAAAATGACTGGATTTGCTACAGGGGACAGCACAAATGGTGTGGGGGTGGGAAGAATATGGGAAGGAAAAGGAGCTGAAAAGAATATATGAGCTAATCATGAACTTCAATTTTGTGCTCACCACTGTGTTGTGTTATCACTAAATCACATTAAATTGATCTTACTGTAAAAAGCTTTCTGTATCACAAGAGCCAAGGTCAAGACGAACAACAACTAAGGAATTCCAGAAGAATAAACCCAAGAACAACTGCATTCAGCTCTTGTAAACTGAGGCAACAAAAGTTGCTATAAACTAACTGTGATCAAAGTAAAATTAGTCAATGTCATCATCTAAGGCGAAAAAAATCAATAGGGAATGGTGAGAAGTGAATTCACACATGGAGAACTTGGTTGTACAGTTTTCCCAGGTCTAAGTTATTGCAGTTTAAATATTCAGTGTGCCTTGACCTTTGTTATACACACAGCAGAAGATGAAGTAAAGCCTCCTCCTTCTCTTCCCCTCAAACCTTCCTCAGTTAATATAATTAAGTGAAGATGAGATGCAACTTTTTAGACAAAACCCAAGCTGGATGATCAATTCAAAATAATCCAAGTACTGCATAGAACCATTAAGGTAAACATTTTCTCTCTAGTTGAAGACTTAATTCCACCATCACATTAATTTTCATTCCTCTGCAGCCCAGGGAATCAGGATTGGTATGTAAAAAGAATGGTGCTGTCTTCCAGACTGAGCAGGGTGATGAAAGAATTAATCTGGAGGCCTGAAACAAGAGGTCTCCATCTCACATATTCCAGATGAGAACCACATTTTTCCACTGCTCTCAAAAGGATTTAGCAGGAACAGTTACTTCATCCAATACCAGGCAATGTTTAGGCAAACCTACAAAACTATCTGCAAGTGGTATGGCTGTTTCTTACAGTAGCAGGGGGATGCAGCAGAGTGATAAAGCAAAAACCCCCTGACAGGATGAACTGACAAGTTCCAGACACATCAAGCAGAAAGGGGGAACAGAACAAAGATATTTGCTTATCCTCAAATCCCACTTGAACCAGCAGGCAGCGTGAGCCACAAAAGGAAGAAAGTGTTATTCTGTTCTAAATACTTAGGAGGCAAATCTACACATGCAACCCAAGGATGGACTTTCAAGAGGTATCTATAAAGCAGCAGCTGGTGGATGAAAACACTGAATTCAACTGATGTACTTCTACAGTGCTGGACTAGTTTACAGAAGTTCAGGGTCTAATTATTTAGATTCTCCCAGAGAAAAGCAACAGCAAAGAAAAATCTGCAAACTTTGGCAGCTGAACAACACATCCTGAACAGTATTCTGTTGGTTTTTCGTCTTGCTCTGACTCATACAACATTCTGGAAACCCAACGACTCCTGTGCTTCCGGAAAGCTCCCGAGCCCCAGGGCTCTTTCAGAGGCGTGCCTGTATCTAAACCAGCAGTCACCCAAAAGTAATGATTAATCACAGATAAACTGTGCTGCACTCTCACTTGTGCATTCTTCCTTGAAGTTCATTTTATTGAGTTCTGGCTTTGGAAAGGCTACAGAAAACAGAGCTAATCCATGTGCTTTTCCGCTACGCCACACCTAGAGAGAAGGGGCAGCTGGAGGCCAGCCTGCTTCAATTACCTTGTGGTCTGTAACAATCCTCCTTCACAAAACCATTTTAAAGCACTAAAATCCAATCTAACAACTTGTCACTTAAGGCACACACCTAAATTCTGAAAGCCAGGCTGAGATAAATGATCTGTCCTGAATACTTAATGTGCCTCTATCTGCAGGAAGTAACCGCAAATCACGAGACCGAGAAATTATTTCCTTCTTTTAGAAACATTTCTCACAAAACAAGGGACTTGAGAATAAAACATGTCTGGGTTTTATTCAAGCAGTGGGACTTGGCTATTGAATAGGATTTGGCAAAGACAAAGGAAACCTAGAAGGGAACAAGTGATGCCAGCTGTTACCTTGTGGATTTCTTCCCCCTCCCCAGATTCCAGCAGACACTGGTGGGTTGTGCCTTACCCCCTAATCCCCACGGAACATGCTGCCAGTTATCATTCCCTGCACACTGGGAAAAGCTTTTTGCAATGTTCCTGCAGTGGGTTTGCCTCTCTGCTCTATGATAGCACTGTCAGACTGCAGAGGAGAGCAACTGAACAACAAATCAGTACAGATGAGGGATAACTTACCAGAGGTACAGCCCATCCCTCTTAAGTCTCTTTTGCCATTACCAAAGCCATAACATTTGCTGAATTAAAAGATCTCTGCTGTGCTGCCAGAAGACATGTTAGCCAAGGGGACTGCAAACGGGTATAAAACCAAAGGGGTTTGCTGGAGGCTACAGGCAGGGGTTGATTTCTTTGCCAGTCACAAGGTATCACATGCACCCACTGTTTCATGTGGCTGAAGTGAGTCAAATCTGCTTTCCTGGTAGGACATCCTTGTACTACATGAGGAGCCTGGAATACAGTTTGAGTAAAAGCCTCCTCCTGCTGGTGAAGGTTCCCAAGGCAGGAGAGATGGGAGAGGGAGCCAAGCTATGAAAGGAAACCTCCAAATTCCTTTGGGAAAAATTGTTTAAGACCTCCAGTGGCTTTCGCCACATGGAAAATAAAAGGGAAGTCTTTTGCCTTGGTCTCTACACCCTTACAGAATTTGTATGAAACACTGTATGACTTCTGCTACCTCTCATCCCAGCCCTCAACTTCCCTCTCTGAGGAGTAACACAGGAGCTTTGGTGTTTGCCGTGGCAGGGAGGCAGGACAGCCTCCTGCCCATCAGCCATGGAGCTGAGGAGCTCACCACCAACAGGAGGTGAGGGTGACTGCTGTTAGTGCAGAGCATCAACCAATATTTTCTCAAGTTCACAGAGACAGTGGCCATGCCTTCACCTACAGTGCTATGGTGAACCAAAGCTCCAGCACAAGATTGGATCAAATGCAACAGAACCTGTGGAGACACCCTTCCCATGTGATCCTCAGGCATCAAGATACTTTGGCTGTTGTCCAAAGCAAGTGAGGAATAATTGTAAGAAATCAGTGAAGGTACAAACCCCTTTGTGTTTTTAGTATCTTTACAGGAACCAAGTTAATACAGTTCCTCTGTCATCTTATTCTCCCTCAGAGGGAATGGAGAGAAATTGCATCTGGAAATCCAGGTGGCTGAGCCCTGTAAATTCCTCCTGAATCCCCATATAAATAAGCATTCATATTCAGAATTTTTCTGTTTTAAAAAAACAGAATCATTTGCCTTTTTCTTTAAGCTTGGTACCATGTTTCTTTAATGTTGTTGTGAGATACTGCACCCATCTTTCAGCATTTGATTGCCTTAGGTGACCTTATTGAAATGGTCCTATGGTTCAAAGCTCTCAGAAGTGTGGTATTAAGGCATAGAACGTGAGGAGTTTTCTTTCCAGGGAGCAGACTGTGTTTGTATTACATTCCTTTAGATGTTGAACTGCAAATCCCATCCCCTTGGAGCCAAAAGGGGAAAAGACAGTTAAAAATATCCCAGCAGTCATACAATCAGTTGTCTGTAATTTTTTTTTGAATCTTTAAAAAAAAAAAAAAAAGAAAAAAAAAGGAAAAAATATCCCATAGGTAAAGACAGAACAGAGTTCCAGATATGGGTTCTTGGGAGGGGTTTTCCATTCTTTTTGGCACCTTGTGACTCTAATAGCTGTTGTCCTCCCATTTAAAAATCTGACTTTAAAAGGAGCTGTTTATCAGCTACGTTTTGAGCTGTTACAGTTGTGGTTTGTTTCCTGTGAAAGCTGCTTTAGGATTCCTGCCACCCCATGCCCACCCCACATCACTCCAGCTCCTCCCACCGGTTCTTCATTCACTGGTTGCCTGTCCTTGTGGCATTGCAGACGTGATGACTCCAGTCTGGGCTGGGACTGCTCCACTGGGCTCTTCTATCCGGGCTCTCTTCACCTCAGGTTCACTGGAAGAGGCTGCTGCCGTCTCCTCGGTCCCTGTCTCGCAGACCCGGCTGACTACAACAGGAGTGGACGAGCTGGCCTGGGCTGCGAGGAGCTGCAGTGGGTTTGTAAGAGCTGGGAAGGAGGGTAAGGAAGAGGTTTAGTGTGATGAACTAGCACAAGTGTTTGCTATTCCAGAAAGCAAGAAAACAAAACGCGACAGCTGGCACAGTGTCAAGTGTTTTTCAGTCCATTTTGAAAGGCGCGTTTGCCTCGTCTCTCCCGCTCCACTCACAACCCCAGCTTTGTGCAAGTTTACCAAACCAAAAATAACACTGTTCATAGAATGTCCTTCTTCCTATTCACTGTCAATGCTAGCTAATAATTCATATCCAGTAAGGGAAGTTCAAGTCCTGGTTAAAAACCACAGCACACCTCCTCTTTGAGAGGTAGTTCTCTGATCACCTGCAATCAGAACTCCTTGCAAGGTACAACATCTTTGTGCTGCGCCTTCACTTGGGAGGTTTAAGGGCTCCCTTGAGCTCTGCTCACACAGGAAGAACAGACAGGCTGCTGGGAAACTAGATTAGTATCCAAATGTTGAGTGTACTGACATCTCACTTGTAAAAGGGGCAGGAAGGAGCTGACCCTACACAAGCACATGTGTTCCCATCAGGTCTGGGATCAGGACATAGGAATTTCTGGCTTCCAGTCTTGTATTTCAGTACTAACACAAGATCTCACCCTTTCATTAATAAAAGGGGTGAGAAAAGAGACAATTTAAGTAGCAACCCTCCGTAAAAATGTCTACAATTCCTAGTTCCAGACAGAGAATGTGCTTACACACTGGCTTTGGCACACAACACCGCTTGGAAAACAAAACACATGCAGTTTTTGGACTCTGCTTCAATCAGAGAGGCAGCCAAAGGGGACTCAGGAGACAGAACATCCTCTGCCCCTCAGACTGATTTGCAAAGGATGGAATCACAGAACATTAGTGCTGTGTTCACTGCTAAATGCATCAAAAAAGGAGCCCTAGGATAAATAAACAAAGCAAACAGAACAAAGGCCCTCAAAGCCCAGCAACTTCTACCAAGGCACGGGAAGGAGGCTGCAGAGTATTGAGAGGATGAAGGGGAAAAAACCCAGGGTAACGATGAGGGCAGTCACCAATTACAGTTCAGTGACTCAGAGAACCTAAACCGTGCAGCTGAAGCTAACTTCGTACAGAGGAGAGTCAAGAGACTCAGGCTTTGTTTTGTGAACTAGAAAATCCACTGCCACTTACCAAAAGAACTCAGATGCAGCTGGAATACTTCCCAGTTTGATGACAGTTAGAAAAATTTTGGTGAGATTAAAATATCTTAACATAAAAATGTTAAACAAAAAGCTGTCTGATTCTATATTAGAGAAACCCTACTGCTGGGTAGTAGAAGCTCAGCCTATCTATCTATAAATATCTTAATATCCTACTTGCATAAAAACCTTACCACTATCATTTTTTCATTGCTCCCATAAGATTCTTGCAATTCAAGTGCAAGCCAGGTGATAACTGTGAAGAGACATGGCAGAAAATTCTGTAGAAACATTCCCATCTTCATGAAAGCCATCCAAATCCCACCAGTGCCCTTCATTTTAAACTCCTCCAAAGCGCTAGCCTAGGGCAGCAGAGGTACTTGGCATCTCAATGAGAAGGGCTGTAAGACACCTGGATATTATCATCCCTAACTGAACAAAACCTGAGGTGCTGAGCAAGCAAGAAGAGGAGGCTGCTAAGACGTGGCTTGTATGGAATTTAAAAAAAATCAGGCTTGACAAATTACTACAACACATTTTTGTGTATACAAAAATCCTACAGTCATTCACCTGGTGAAACAGATCTTATTTCTCTCAGTCTCTAAGACCTTAAGATGGTAAAGTATTTTATTTTCTTAGTACTCTACGGAGTCAAGTTTCACAAGATCTAAGGAGTACCACGGATATTTTATTATTTGGAATGCTGCCAGCAAAGGCTGCTGGTCAGAAGAAAATAAATGAGAACAGGCTCTCCACAAGAATCACTGACACTTCCAACAAGTAACCCTCAAAAGGCAGAGAGTCTAAGTAGTAAGAACTGCATAGCCAAGGGCAAAGGAAGGACACTGGGTTTTCAGTAGCAATGCTGGACTTTTCCACCAGGAAAGGGAGAAGAGGTGGACACAAGCATACCTATCAATGACATTTACAGCCGCAGAAGTTGAAGAACTGGAATACCTCTGAAGTGGACACATGGAATAGCTTGATATATACTAATCAAGAAGAGAGAAGGCTTACAGCTTTACTGCCTGCTGAGCCCAGGGAGCAGCCCAACCCCAAAGCTAAGGGAGCAGAGCCTACCGTAGGCGTTGCCGGCGATGCTGTTGGTGGGCACGGCGTGTTTGCCGTTCTGGGTGACCGCCCGCACCGGCAGCTGGTGCTGCCCGATGGCCACTGGAGCTGCCTGCTGGAGGATCGTGACTGTCTGCCCTGGGACACCCTGTGCCATCTGACTGGCCACTGTCTGGATGACACGGCTGGCTGTGGGGATGGCGGCAAACGCAATCGTTGGCTTTTCATCCATTCCTGTTGAGGAGCAGAGGAGACGACAATCACTCACCAGCCTGGCTTCGTTCTCATTAACACCTTAGTGGTGCATTCCCCAAGGCTTACAGGTGTGACAGGACCTCAGCACCACAGAAGGCCAGGGGTGAGTATTTGGAAACACTACAATATTCTCTACTGCACATTTCTCCCATCGATATTAAGAACAATTTTCTTATAGCATAAGCCACTCAGCAAAAAAGGAAAACTTTAAAAAAAAATAAAATCAAGACTATCAACTTGGTATTTTGCTCTAAAAGGGCACCATCTCCCTTATTGGCACATTATAGCTGTGATATGGACAGCAGCCTCTGCAAATCTGAGCTTACTTTGTAATTTCAAACAAATTGGCCTGACTTTCAATACCACACAGCAGGAGAAGGCATTAAGACCTTAAACAATGCCTGGAGCCAAAAGTCTGCAGCAGCTTGCTGTCAGGCCTGAATGCAGGTTGATTTACAAGGAGGTCTTCCCACAATTGCAAGGTTTTGCTATGGAAGTATAGGAAAAAAACAGAAGGGAGGAAAAATAAAAAAATAAAAAGTAGGGCTGAGTTCCTGGAGAAAGGTAACTGCTTGAGAGGACTCAGCCACTTTTCTCACTTCCCAGGATAAGTAAGGGGTCAGTTCAGCAGGTATGTAACAGATACAGGGCAGCATCCTCTGGGCATGCAGGAAAGCAGAGAACAACTCTTTTCTTCCAGGGGCTCCGTGAGTCTCAAAGCAGGGAGGGAGAAAACACAACCTCTTAGTCCTGTAGGAAAACACCTCTCCCATTTTAATGTTAGCAGACAATAAGAGTTGAGTTAGATGGGACATAAGCTGCGAGCTGAAACCTGCAGGCAAGCTGATGGGAAGTGGGGAGAGAAAAGGCAAGAAAAGCAGAGAGATTAGGAAGGAAAATGCAGCATTCAGGGAAGGCAGAAACCAGAAAAGGATACAAGTGGGGATAAGAGTGGGGCAAGTAGGGAAAAGAACAAAGAACAGCAAAAACTAGTGAATGAAAGAAGGGAGCAGGTGACAGGCAGCTGCAACTGTTAGCACTTCAGGAACATGGATGGGATCCAGACAGGAATTTCTACAGGAATTTCTAAGTGAAACTCCTGCAAGATAAGCAGTGCTGAACGAAAAATGGCAGTGGTCCTGGTACTGCAGTAGGGGAAGCTCTTTGTCATTTTTTCCCTTCCATGGGAAAAGAACCATTGTCCCACTGCCCACATAAAAGCAGTCAGAGAAACCAGCCTTGCTCATGGTACAACACACATTTACCTTGCAGTACTAAGACCTTCCCAAATGGGGAGCAGACAAGGTGTTGTCTAGATCACAGCAAGGGAACATTTAACTCACTAAATCCCCCAAGGCTGGAATTTCCAACTTAGGAACAAAAGAGGCCTTTGCTGTAACTGTTTTTTGAAGATTGCTTTAATGGGGCACTGCCTGCACTTCCAGAAGCACATGCTTTCTCTAGGAATCCAGGTCTGTGGAAAAGAAGGGCTCAATCATTCATTTACAATGCCTTCCTGAAGCAGAGTTTCAGCCTTTCCCAGGCCACCTCTTTTGGCTGGAAAACACACACTTCCATAGCACGTCCAGCTGATCAATATACAGGCATATATATTATCAATACTGGGGATAATTACAAGAGCACGTAGTGACAGGACCAGGGGGAACGGCTTCAAACTGAAAGAGAGTAGGTTTAGATTAGATATTAGGAAGAAATCCCTCCCTGTGAGGGTGGGGCGGCCCTGGCACAGGTTGTCCACAGAGAAGCTGTGGATGCTCCATCCCTGGAAGTGTCCAAGTCCAGGCTGGATGGAGCTCTGAGCAACCTGGCCTAGCAGGAGGTGTCCCTGCCCATGGCACGGGGGTGGAACGAGATGATCGTTACGGTACCTTCCAAACCAAATAGTTCTATGATTCTACAATAATAAACAAATTATAAGCAGTGCATGTTTTTTCAGGCTCCAAAGTCTGTTAGTGTTGTTCCCCACAAGAAACAAGGGAACACAGTTGTCTCGCTCTCTGGTGGAGACAACAAATGGACGAGCTCTCATTTGGTTTATGTTATACCTGGAGAAACATCTTTTTTTAAGGGCCCAGTGAGTGGAACTGTTCAACCACTCTCCCGCCTCCAAGCCTGCTCAAGACTTATAAGCAGAGTAGCAAGGGAGGTGAAAAGCTACCTCGATGGTCACCAGCTAAGTCCAACACTGCTCCTGCAGCTTCGTGAGCTCCTCCTGCTGTGCCCTGGTTTGTGAGGATGTATCCATTTGCAGAGTTTGCAGAGGAGGTCACAACTCGGACCATGGTAACAGTGGGAGCTTGTTGAACGACGTGAATTGCATGACAGGAAGGCTGCTGAGAAGTCACTATTGATGCTGGCATGTACGCCACTGGCTTTGCCACCAGGGTGGATGGTCGGGGAGGAACAGCCATAATCACTGGCTGGGCACTCACTGGAGACCCTGAACAGAAGAGAGAAGCATATGTTAAGAGGAGAGGCAAAAAGACCCTAATTCTTTTAATCTATGCACTTCTGATCTGCAATACTCAACCCTTCAGCATTGGCAAGAACGGAGATAGAAAAAAACCCATCAAGGCTTCAAAAAACACCGCCTTCAAACTTTTCTTTCCTAAAGTACAAAACCCTTACTTGTCATCTGAGCACATTTCTGTGAACAAAAAGCACAATAAATGTAACACATCCCCCCAAAAGAAGCTTTACTTCATGGGCTTTGCCTTCCAACTTCACCCTACACTCCAGGCCAGTTACAGCACAGCCGACAAACATGTACTTACCAGGCTCTGGCCACAGCACCAGAGCTCTGTGTAGCCAACCTGATCTTATCCAGAGGCTGGTAAATTACTGAGAGTGAACTGTGCACTGCCATAGCTACTCTGCTGTCAGTTCTTTACAGCCACCTAGTGCAAGGTTAGCTGAGGTGTTTCCACACATTCCATCTCCTGCCCCCTCATCCAGAGACTAGTAAGAAAAACGGTCTGAGTGGCACATTTATCATCAGTCTCTCAATGAAGTGAGAAGAGACACCCCTAGGTCCTCCTATAACACACTGCAGAAGCCTTCCTGCTGTGTCCTCAGCATGGCAAATGGTGCAACTGAACAGTCACCTTCTGTGGAACAAGAGCTACTCACCAGGCGCACTCTGGGAATACCGGTATTCCGGAACTGAGGCTAACTTTGACCCAAAGTCGTGATCATGTGGAATGGGTGAGCCCTCCCGTGACAGGCACTCTGGAGTCTGTAGGCCACTAGAGTGAGGGGACAGCAGGCCAGGGTGAGTAGGGGAGGCAGGAGCACTCCTGAAACACAAAACGCAGTGTTGGCAAGTGTAGATGCATTTTGGCCACAGGACAGCAGCAGAGATCAGGAGTTTCATCCAGTACAGAATCCTCTAGCAGAAGGACAGCCTTTCTCCCACACTACCCACTGCAGTCTGCTGGGAAGAGCTGAAAGGTACACAGTAACCTCACAAATGCTCTAGCACCAAATACTGTCATATTATTCCTTGTTGAAGGAAACTAGACCCTTCAGAGTATGCTTAACAAATCAGTAAAAAAACCTGCTGCTGACAGAAGCTCTATGTGATTAATGTTCAGATCAGATTTATAACTTCAGATCGTTCTCAAAGCACCTTGGTCAGTGTTTGAGAGTGACAGGGAGAGGAAGAGGAAGAAAGATGCAACCTAGAGGTAAGGGTCTGGCCCTGAATATGCTTACAGAGCAGCTGCTCCCCTTCTCCCCACTGCCACCCTCCCCAGCCACTTGGTTCCCTCCTCTGGTACCAAACAGCCACCAAACACATGAGGAGTTGTACATTTCTCTAATGACAAACCAAACAGAAAAGCTGAAGAGCTTTTTTCTAAACTCCTCCTGCTTATCCCCTATTTTAACAGACAGAAAAGAGGAGGTGTGGGAGGAATGTTACATGAAACTGCTCCAGCTAATGCTGAATTGCAAGTCTCATCCTCAGAGCTACAGGGCTCAGAGAAGCTGTCATTGCACAAGGCAGAGGAGCTGATTGGAGCAGCTACACAGAACCCCTGTTGTTGCTTCACTGCTGACAACCACGATCAACCTGATCTTCACTTCAGGAGAGTGTTTTAAATACCACAGAAGTTATTCCCACTATGATCTAATCCACATCTAAACACAGCTTTCCTGAAATCAGAGATTGGCATCTAAAAAACACTTACCCCAGTGATAACTGCTTTGAAATGATGCCAAAACAGATATGTTATTTGATGCATTTTTGCAGTTTGGTTCTGCCTTTTTTTTTTTGTTTTTGTTAAACACTTAAGAAGTCAGAACAATTTTCAGATTATGCCTCAAGACTGTATCACCTCTCAAACTATAAACAGAAGTGAACTTTACTCACTGTACTTCAGGAGAAGTTTTAGTTTATTTTCTTTATAATGAGTCTGGCACAGAGATTAGAGGAAATTGAAGTTACCTGGAGGAGAGGGGCCCAAAAGGTGTTCGGAAGCAGGACACTCCTCTTTGCCTTCGTTTTCTAAATGCTTGTTCTACTAGTTTGGCTTCAGAGGCAGGGTCAATTCGCCAAAAGGAGCCCTTTCCAGGCTCCTCTTGGGAGCGTGGGACTTTAATAAAGTAACGGTTCAAGGAGAGGTTGTGCCGAATGGAATTCTGCAGGAAGCAGAGGAACGAGGTGATTATTTTGCCATGAGAAAGCACGTAACAAAGACAAATGAGTTTCACCACACAGCCTGGAAAAATAAAACTCACACTGCCAGAGTCAGTGTTGAAGACAGAAACAGGTCAGCCAACTCACACAGCTCTGAAATCACCGGAGAAGTGCATGAGAAAATCTGGGGAAAAGCGTTAGGAGCTCCTGCCAATGAGCCTGAAAAGCTGGGTTTGCTTGGTACTAACCATCACCTAAATACATCTGGAGCCAGGCAGTGCAGTGACTTCTCTGTGGAAAGCAAGGAAAGCAGGGCTTTTGCTGAGGCAGGGGGAAATCACTGTAAACCACATCAGAACTCTCTCAAAAGACAGGCTTTATTCTAGGTGAGCGGAAAGAACTGCCTGAGCCTGTGCTAACTGCTCACCTGCCAAACGATTACCAGGGTGCCCAAACATGCCCTAAAGGACACTGCATCTCACAGTAATCATAATGTAAGCCAGCCAACATGCCCTCAGACAGCTGGCTCTGAGAGGAATCCATTACCTCTGTGGCACTAGGCTAGCACTGTGCAGCTCTCTAGATGCTGACAAGACTATTTATCCTTTCCATTCCAAGGCCCACCTCTCGCTGGGTGTAGTGCTGGCTTTTGGGCTTGGGGAGGGGCTCAGCAAAGCCAGGTGTGCACAAACTCATCCCTCTTCCACTTTCAAAACAAAACAAGAGCTTTTGTAGCAGGTTTAGACAATCTCCTCACAAGCAAAGCCTTTCAATGCCACTGCAGGGGAGGAAAAAAGGCAACTTCACCTTCTACTGAGATGCAGCTCTCTCAAGCACGAGGCAGCAACTGGTTCGCAAAGCACAACTCTGCTGAGCAGGTTAGGGCAGGAAGTGAATTCCACAATTAATTAGAACTGCAGGGAAAAGCCAGGGAGGCAGAAATGTATTTATTCCAACTGTACTCAAAGTGCACCAAGCAGTTCTGCTCCTGCCAGCAGACCACAATGAAATCAGCAGCTGCGAGAGCCTTTCCAGCTGCATTGGTGTGTTATATTCGAATGACAACACCCATTTCAGAAGTGTGATGCCAAGAAAAAGTCTGAAAGCAGGTGGAGCTGAGGTTTCTGGAACTTTGAAAGCAGCCCTGAAGTGAACACTGAACCTTGATTTAGCATGTGTTAACTACATTTAAAGTCTCCTATGAAGCTGGTCAGATTTCCTTTAATACCACAAGGAGCACCCAGACTCACAGTTTCCCAAGTTCTCACTCAGATTCAAGACCTGCAAACTGTGACTTAGGCAATGCAGTTGAAATACTGGGAAAACAAAACATCTGTAACGTTTTAATGTGCTGTGATTAAAAACTGGAACCTCAGTTTTAGGCTGGATATCCTCTGCTTGGACAGATCATGCCAAACAAAGACAAGGTGAAGGATTAAGCAAGTATTTGGGTAGAGCAGTGACTGATAACAAGGATGTAGGAAAATAAAATACAGGTAAGAATTAAAGACACATGACTACAGCAATAAAAGAGAAACACACTACATTGCCCTACAAAGTATTCCAAAAAAACTAATCACCCACAAACAAACTAGTCAGCTTGTGTTAAACAAATTCACTCTGGGAACAGTCAAAGCAGCTCTACTCCCAGTGCCCCAAATCTTTAATAAATGCATTTCAAAGCAGATAAGCCCTGTCAAAGTAGTTTAAAAGCTTGTCAGTGTCAAGAACTTACCTGCCAGCCTTTGTCAGCAGTCCTGTAATATGGATAATGCTTGGTAATGTGGGCATAGATCCCACTTAGTGTTAATTGCCTGTCCTGTGCTGAAGATATAGCCTGCACAATTAGCTGAGCATAAGAATAGGGTGGCTTGGACTCATCCTAAGGAAAAAAACCAAACAAACAGAAATTTAGTCACTAACAAAGAATTCTTACACTACAGTGTACCACAACCCACACTGAAAAAGCACAGATATTAAGAGAGCAGGAGGGGCAGCCAAGAGAGCATCACCCTCTGCCATTTCACTCCTGTTTTATACTGTCACCACCCAATTTAGCACAAGCACTTGTGTGCAAACAGAACTATGGGGCTGAGCCAGATGAAAGTATCTCCTTCCCTCTTCCCAACAAACACACACTAAAAAGCTCACTTTAATCTCATTCAATTCCCCACTGAACTTCCCACATGTGCTTACATCAGCACAAGGAGTAGGGTCAGGGCAAGCAACTGGAATCAAGAGTTAGAGAGTGTAGAATACATTCATTGCTTTCTTGTTCATGAAACTACAGCATTCAAATCTGCCCAGCTACAGCTACACTTCCTCAGAAAGGTTTCATGCAGTGTGCTATCAGCCCTCCTCCCAGCAACGGGTCCAACATGAAATCTGATCCCATCCCTTCCCTTCTCCAGCAGGATTTGTTTCATTCTAGGTACTTTAATTTGTTTGCCAGATCTCATATTCCCAACTCTTCATATTACTCCATCAAGGACAACCCTTCTTGTCTCAAGGGGGAATTAACTCTACAAAAAGAGCCATCTAATACCGTGCTCCTCCACCCAACCCCAAATCAGGTGGTTTTGAATCCAGACCTTTAACTTTGATCTGAAGATCAGCTCACCAAAATTAAATTTTATCATTCTAAGTTTTTTTTTTAATCTAAATTCCACTTGCTACTCTCCTCATTTAATGCCTGCTTGACAGGCCTTCATGTTTGTTTTAAAGTCTGACTACAGACTTCTCATGGCAAGGATCTGCTTTCTTCCCCTGCTTTTGCTTTCTCCAACTGTGTTTTGCAAAATACCATTAATTAAAAGGAGAAAACAACACTTTTAATTTCATTGTATCTCTTCCTTACGGGTTTCTGATTTATCAAATAAACAGGGAAAAAAAATCTTATTGCTTAATCATTTTAGTGGATTATTTGAATCTATTTCTGGCAGCTAAGCAAGTAGATTCATTAGCTACCACTAATAAGTTGCTGGTTTGAAGGCAAGGTCTCGAATCCCTGGAGGACACTTTACACAGCACCCTTATGGCCAGGGTATTCTTAGACCTCTTTTAACTACAACCAGGACTAGCCATAAGGCACCAGGTTTTAAGAGGCCTCCCAAGGAGCACTGCTGGGTAAGTAATGTCTCTGTGAACCTTTGGGCTGTCCCCGCCAGACGCATCTGCCTGCTGCTCTGATGCTGCTTTTGCCGCATACTCTGCTGCCAGCTGCAGATCCGAGGTAATGTTGTGGACAAAGCGGTATCCTGAGGATCCAGCACCACGTGGACTGGCCGGGCAAGAGTTGGGAACACTGGAGAGGCAAAAAGGAAATACAGTTATTTGGTACTTCATTTATTAACAAGGCACACAGTGGTTACTCTCCAAGGTGCAGTACAGCTCTCAGGTCACGGGGAAGCAGATGCAATGGACGCACTTTTGCCCCTGGGGCTTATTCAAAGCCCAAACAGGTTGAGAAAAAAACCACATTAGAGATAAAACTGGAATTTCTACAAAATCCTGACGCTCCCCACCACACACACTTCCTGTAATCACAAGAGAGCAGTGTTTCAAAGCATTAAACAACTCCTCTGTGTTCAGAGGAGCACTTAAAACAATGCAGGACTTCAAACAACACACAGCGTATCAGAGACGGATACTTAACTAAACAAATAGCTTGTTATTACGACTTGAGAATGAACAACACACCACTTTCCTTATCACACAGGTGTTATTTAATCAATCCTTCTAACAGATAGTAGCTATGTTCTTCTACAGTGTCAGACTAAAGCACCCAGAGTAAGTATCTGCCACGAAGGTCCCTGTCTAAACACAACACCTGAGCTGCAGAAGATCACGCCCTGATACCACACAGCTGGAGAGACAGGGATTTGC